>JAUKPP010257513.1:0-22266 GCA_032273245.1 Phyllaplysia taylori
GGTATCAAGCTCCCCAAAGGGGCTCTCGTGTGCAGTTTTCAGCCCTCCAAAAGCACAAATTTTCACTTTTTTTCGGGAGCTTCGCCCCCTGAACCCCCACCGGGACTCTGTCCCTGGACCCTGCTGGGGGCCTGGGCGGCCCCCAGACCCCCGGCAGTTTCCTTACTTTTGGGCTTTGTCTGTTGGAAGCACTGATGTAGAATATACTGAGTATGGATTAGGAAATTAGTGAAGGTATTTTCCCTAAACATCTTTCAGAAACTTCAGCTGTTGAGGGCAGAAAAAGAGCACATGGGAAAAGCAGTGAAGCACAGGAGCATAAAGATATTTCGTACCTGCATTGACCAATGGAAAGCAGAGGTTTGCAGAGGCAGAGAATTTCGTAAAGTTGCTGATCAACGATTCGGCAACTACCAACAGATGAAACTGAAGTAAGTGCTAGAAGCAGAGACCAATTTCTTTTCGTTGGTCAGATATAGACAGTTTATAACTTTGATTTTTAGTATTGGTCAGAAAAGAATCGATGACATCAGTGCTATTGATCTGTGGAGTATTTGTTATGTACATGATAAAGACATGTTTAGTGGGATTGGAAAGGATCTACATATACATGAAGCAAGTTTTATAAGTATGTCTTCTTTGAAGGATTGTATCTCCGACAGGTTTCTTTGCAACTGAGTTATCTTAGTGTCATATTAAAGTAAATTTATTCAACTTGACAATGGTAGAGTGCATTGATAAATTTGGATGGACATCACACAACAGGCAGGGCATTACTGTTTCAAGTTTCTTTTGAACACCAGTGTAAATTACACTGAACTATTATATTTTTACAGCTATGTGCTGTTTGTTAGTTTTGAAGTCCACAGATTAAAAATCACCAACTTCTATGTTTTTACTCTTTATACTACCCAAGGTCAGTATTTTTGGCATGGCGAGATGCATCAAGGCAACTTGGAGTTATGAAGAGAAAGAAAATCGCAGCTAGTGTACATCACAACAGGTGTCTAATGTTGAGGGTAAGTATACCACGTACCGGGTGACACCAAAAAAACTCCCCCCCCCCCAAAAAAAAAACCACAACAACGACTAGAAACTGTTAAAATAAAGATAGCAACACCAAGTTTGATAAAAACTGCTCTGAAACCAACCAGAAAACTTGTGGCAAAGTTACAGAGAAACAGTGTCTCTCAGCTTCTTGAGGGTTTGAAAGTTACAGACATATTGTTATATTTGGTCCTTTAGATCCCCCAAAAGAAAAAATCTAGGGACTGAGATCAAGACGGAGGCCCTGGGGTTCACTGTGCCACAACTAATGATTCTCTGGTCAGAATGGACCCTCAAACACTGAAGAACAGTTTTTGCGGTGTGTGGGGCAGCACCATCTTGATGCAAATACTTACCTGCTCTTAAAGTCTATTCGAACAGAGCTCTTCGGAGCTCTCCAAAGCCTGATAATGATCTTGAGGTAACAATCAGGTGACCGTTAGCGTGTTTTCATCTCCGTCCATGAAGAAATACGGTACAGATGATGCACTGGCGACTCATGGCGCCTCAGGTAGTTACTTTCAAATCGTGGACGTTTCTCCGGAGTTTCATTAGGTTTTGCAAAAAGCCCCAGACTATAGTTTGTAATATTAACATTACTGTGTAGAGGTAAAAGTGTGTTGCATCACTAAACCACATTCTGTCTAGCACAAATGATAGATTGCATTTATATAGCACATTTCTCCGCTTTCACTTTACAACCATTATTGCCCCAGCAGACCAAGTCATTCAGAAACCTTCTCAACTTCCTGGGAAGCATACAGTGCAAGCTGCCATTTTACAGGCGCTAAAGCACTAACATACGGACAAGATTGTTTGCTGTCTATAGCCGGGTATCCATTCACACCTGGGTAACATGAAGAAAATGTGTGTGAAGTGCCTTTCCCAAGGCTACAGTGTCGGCCCTGAGCTGGGATTTGAACCCGCAACGTTCCAATAACAAGTGCGGGAGTCTAACCACTACACTACTAATGCCAGTAAATTATGACGTGGCGTTGGTGGTCTAATGGTTAGTCTGCCAGACTCGTAATGGAAAGGTTGTGGGTTCGAATCCCAACTCGGGCCCGACATTGTATCCTTGGGAAAGGCATTTTACATGAATTTTCCTCACTTCACCCAGGTGTAAATGGGTACCCGGCTTTAGACAGTGAAGGATCTTGTCAGTATGTTAGTATTTGAGCGCTTGTAAAATGGCAGCTTGCACTGTATGGTTCCCAGGAAGTTCAGAAGGTTTTTGAATGACTTGGTCTGCTGGGGTAATAATGATTGTGAAGCGCATAGAGCCTGCTTTAAAGTGGGGATATGCTCTGTATAAATGCAATCCATTATCATTATTATTAAGATGATCTCTGTGTATTCCTGGTGTTTTTATCTTTATTCTTACAGGTTGTTTTTTTTATGTCAATAGGTACATTTCGCCGTTCACAATTGCTCTCTCTCTATTTTGTTTCATTCATGTAATAATGACAGTAAAGCACATAGAGCCTGCTTTTGAGCCGGGACATGCGTTATATAAATGTAATCCATTATCATTAAATAATTTGTTTACTTTGAATTTTTTCCACTGTTATTATTGAAAGCTCCCCTCATTAGATGCATTGATCATTTCCTGTATCTCTTTGCACATTTGCTTTTGTAGTTGAAAATACATATTTTTCTAATACAAAAATGTTTTTGTGGAAAGAGGTCTAACCTGTGGAAATGATAGCTTTGATAAGAAGCTTACCAATTTTCTTTGATAGTTTTAATTTTTATTGTAAGTGTGCCAAGCATATAGTCTGTTGGGGTGCACTTTTGTTTATTTATAGTAGTCAAGTCTCATGCATATTGCGGGGGAGCTTTTTATATGTTCTTGAAATCATTGGAAGACAGATTTGATGCTTATGTACTTTATTTTAAATAAAGATTGTGCAAACCTTTGGATGTATTTTTACACAGATAATCCAAGCTTGGCGTCAAACTGCTGTCCTTCAAGCTTACAGGCGAGAACAACAACAGCAGTTACTTTGGGATAGCATAGCCCATTTACAACACAGTAAGAAAGTTTATCTATGGATTATTTTTTAACTTTAATCTACTCTCAGGTTAAAAGAAAAGCTGGATGTATTGCTGTAATTTGAATGAGCAGCTCCTGTCAAAGTAAAAATAATGAGTGGATTTGTTGTCAGTATAGCTAGATAGATTTAAGTGGATATTTGGCTTTGGGGTGATGGTTAGGCCCTTCATCTTTAATGCAGAAATAGGGGGGTTTGATTTCAGTGTTGGAAGTGTCTTTAAAAACTGAGTATCTCTTGTGGTTTTTAAAAAAAAATGTAGTGCCTTTTTCAGCAGAAGAGGTAGCGCAGGCTTCTTTATCGATCTTACCATGTTTCAAATGGAAAAGATCCAAAACTAAATTGCGTTTCTACAGCAAAATATAGACGACTGTTCAATCTTGTTCTGTAGAGAGTCACTCCAACCTGCCTTAGTGGTCACCTGTACCAACTGTGACTGTTCCCCGATCCCTTGTTGTTTTCCCATCATGTAAACCTTCACATAGCGATTCCTGTCTAATTTTGATACCCTTACAGTGTTCCTAAATTTTTAACCTCATAGCGATTGTGGTCACTGTCAGTAATTTAGGACAACGCAGCCAATCAACAAGTACATTGCAGTCACTTCTGTAGAGATTACCACAGAAGATACCCAGCTGAAAGGCCAATCTGTTATGACATTGACCGCACAAGTTCTATAGTCATCCACCAGACGTTATGTGTACACTCAATGCATGCACTGTCTGTTTTGTTAGTTGCATTTTCATAGACACTTGCTGTTAGTTATTTTGACTTCAGACTCTCCATAGCCGTTCCTTGTCCATAACAGTCACTTTTCTTTGTGATCTTTAATGACCATAGTTGCAGATGTATTTCAGATATTCTCTTATCTGGGCTAATCTATTAATACCTTGACCTATGGTCCTGCAACTGTCACAATATTACTTTGATGCTTTACAGGGAAGCTGGCTCTGTACTGGCAGAGGTGGTGTACACAGAAGGAGAAAGTGACTGAGGATGCTTGCAGTGAGAACAAAGCAGATGAATTCTTTCAAAAGAAGATGATTGCCAAAGTGTGGTCTGCCTGGAATGATTACTCCAAACTGTGCCTTCGAAAGCGGGTTTGCTACATTTTTCTTCTAAAATTATACATGCTTGACTTTTGAAGTAAATTATTTGTTAGAATAAGAGGAAAGTAATAACATCCTTGCAAATTGTAGTTTTGCTTAAGGTTCTCAGTGTTGTTTCAACAGGTGACTATTTCAGTATGATACTAGAATAATATCTTGGAAACCACTTGTACACTATACTATGAAGGAATGATGCTGAGCTGTCACAGTAAACCTCTTGAAAGAGGCAGTTATTAATTGCATTCTATTCTTTTATGCTTTTACCGAAAAGGGGTCTCTCTATCTAAAGTGTAATGTAACTGTAAATTATGTATTTTTGTTTCTTGTTTAAATCTCAGACTATCTGTATAACTTGTGCTGGGGATGCATAGGTTGATGTGGGTGATTGGTGGGTACTCTGGTGTGGTTTACTTCTTCTACTTCTTTCTCACTGTTGCTATTGCTCTGACCTGACCTGCTTCCTGACACTGAAATGACCTTATGATGTCGGTAGTGCTGTAAAAACCTCAACAAAATCAAGCAAGATTAAGTAAATTCTTTGTTCACAGCTGATTGGTCGGCAAAGTCAGTGGTTCCATGATGTGCGAGTAACTGCCAAATGTTTCCTTGTGTGGCACCACAGAGTGGAGGAACAGCGGGAAGAGAACAATAACTCACATCTGGCTCTGTGGCATTGGAGTCTGGTTCTTCAGCGCAAGGTTTGTGTTCTAACATGTCACATTATGTTGTTCATAATTACTTTATTGAATTTCCTCTTTCAGCCTTTGTCTCCAGCATGTTTTGTAATAGGTTAGGAATTTGCTCTGCTATGTCTTTTGATAATGTGTCTCCCATTTTCTTATTTATTGCCTTATAGTTGGATCTGCAATCAACAATAGACGATTGATTACACATAAACCAATTGAGAGTATCCTCATTTCCTTCCATGGTCTCTGGTTTGTTAACCTGTATATGAAAATAATTTCAGTGTAAATGTAAAAATTGTGACATTATCTTTGAATCTGAAGGCATATTTTACCAAGGAGGCCGCTATTTTATTCTGTTTATTATGCCTATCTGTAAAATGTTGGAAGGGAAAGGGGGGGGGGGGAATTGCAGCACCAAGATGAATATATATGAAGTTTTGATAAATCTGGACAGGTTATAATTGTCTGGTGGCAATACTTGGAGAAACGCCGCCACAAGAAATCTCGGCTGACAGATGCAGCAACCCAGTGGCGCCAGCAGCTCCTCCGCACAGCCTGTGGTCAGTGGTTGTCCACGGCAGACAGCTTGTCTCACATGCGCTCCGTCATGGCCGCCCGCCACCAGGCCAGCTCTGCGTTTGAGAGTTTCCACCTGGTTCAGAGGTGTGCTGCACACTGGAAGGTCTGGGCGCGGAGACGGACAGCAGCCAGGGGAGATAAGGGGAAGAGAGAAAAGTCCCTGACCTTGACCTCGACTGTGAGGCTGGATGCCAACCCATCGTTGTACCCAGTGACCCACCAGACCTACCCAGGTCTATCCCGTTCGTCGGTCCCACGAGTGGTGCAGCACAAACCTCTGGCCACTGTATCCCCTGCCAGACCACAGCAGCCAGAGGCCTTTCCCAGGTGAGATTCACAGACATTGTGATGTGCTCCCTTAAATAGGTCAGAATGAGTCTTTGGTCAGTGAACTTAGTACCGTTATCATTGAAATCAGAAATAATGTGTCATCTTGATAAATTAAAGATTTGGCAATTTGGAGTCTCTTCTTTGATAGCAAGAACTGCGGGTCTCTGAGTGATAATCAATATTATACACAAAGAGGTTTTCAGATGGAGATTGTTTTTTGGTTTGGTTTTTCAGAATATTCAGAAATCAGTCTGTCTGAATAGGACAAAAGATACTTATTAACATTAAACTGTTTGCCCATCCATTTTATTCATGGGTTACATTAGCATCACACAAAAGAAGTATCTCAGAATATAGTTACATCATGGTGCTGATATTTTTTTCTGTATTGTAATATGAAGAGGAAGTTTCATTGCATTTTACACTGGATTTCAGTCTGATGGAGAAGCCAAAGACTCGACTCCCTCCCAAGAGACCGTCATTTCTGGTGGATTCACTGAAGCGTGCTGGCCTGTTCTCAGAATTGAATGAGGGGTATGTAACAATCAGAATGGAGAGATGGGTTTATCTGAGATTTTTGAAGATATTCCTTTGATTAAATGAAATGAAATCCCCCAGTATTGAGGGAATATTTTTGCAAACATCTGTTCACTGCACAAGAAGTAATGGTGATTCAAAGCATTGATTGGTTATTGTTTGTATAATTAAAAAAATGCATTTCGAATACACAAGTTGAAGTACCATATTCTTGTTGAGTTATTTTTCACCTGAGCAGCTCAGCCATCTTATGGGCCATCTCAGTGGCATAGTGGCTCAGACATTCAGACCAGAACATTGTGTCTTTGGTTTGAGTTCAAATGGCCTCATACCTAAATTAGAAAGAAGTGATAGCTAAGCAGGTGCCTCACCAGTGTTACTTGTGCGCTGCCACCATGTAACGTGTGGGTTCTTTGTTAGGAGGTGTGATGCTATGGCAGTGTATGACTTGATTATAATATAGTACTTTCAAGAAGTTCACGGGATACGATGACGTACACAGAGAGAGCTTTATTAGGTACTGCGCAGTGACAGAGTCAAACATACAATTAATGTAGTGTGGGGAATACATGGAGATACTCTAGCTAAGAGTAATACGATATGTATAGGCAGGACAGAGACCGAGAGTGGTCAGTCAAGCGAGCAAGGTAATAAATTTAGGAATGTACAGTGAGGAACTAAACTGACAATAGATGAGGAGGTATTGCAGAGACAACACGGAACAACCAGGATCCTGGCATTATGAGAACAAAGCTAAGACTTGTAAGACTGGTGTGTCGTGCTGTGTATGCAGCAGGTAAATAGAACCCTCAGGGAAACTTAGTCTGCTTGAGTGCTTAAGTAGAAACCAAAACAAGAAGAGGCTGAAGCAGCTGAGGCTGACGCCTCTATAATAAATAACCCACTCCTTACTACTAAGACTGGTGTCAGCATACTGTGAATGGATGGGACATTTAGTTTGTGTAGCCTGTAATGTATGTCCGGTGTGTGGCAGCACATTGACTTGTCTAAGTGACATTGTGATAACAGGTCCATTTTTATACAAACATTACATCCAAAAAAATAAAATTTCATTTTTTGAGGGTTGCGTTTTTATTCCCCTTACCATTCAAGCTTAGGCAAAATTGTATCAGCTTTAAGAATTGCGTTTTATTATCATTAACAGTACTACTTATGCATCATGGCATTATCTTAAGACTTGTATTTGATTCTCCGTACACTTGCAGGTCTGACCCAGAGAAAGTTATCTCTGAGATAAGTGAGGTTGAGAGCACACCGTCCCTCAGTGACTTGAGAGTGGACTCTCACACTTACCCGGACTATCCGACTACTGGAAGGTTTGTCCCACATGCGCGGAGCATTCCTTCATCACAGAGGTCCAGGCCAGAGAAGGCTCACGGTGGTGTGGATCAGGACTGGTCTCTCTCAGCAGAAGTAGGTTTATGTTTTGTCCTTTTTGTACATCCTCTCTTCACAGTCATTTGTGACTTAACAGTAAAGCGTCCATCACAAAATGAATAGTTGGAGGGCCCTCTTATGGGCTTTGCCCTTTCTACTTTGTTCTAAGTGTTACCATTATTCAAATCTATTTCTTGGCATTGAAATAACTGTACTGTGTTGAAAGTGCTGTAAAACCTCAACAAAACAAACATCCCCCTCAGAACATAGATGTCAAGGCTCAAACCACACTGACTGTTTGCCAGCATTTTTACGGAGCTCTTGCAGCTCTTCTTACGCTCGTTTTTTTAGAGATGGGCATTGAAATATGAGGTCCTGCTTCTTAAATGACCTTGCAGCCTTGTATGGGCTTAAAACCCAAATTAAACGGAAAAACACTGTTGATATACAGTGCACTTATGCAGAGCAGAGGAATGTTAGAATCAGAAAGCCCAGCCTCCCACACTATGTTATGGCTTTGTAAATTGTGTTTTATGCCAATATAATATTATGTTGAACCAAACAACCAATCTCAGTAACAAATAATTTGCAAATTCTCATGAGAGAAAAGCAGTCAAATAAGTATATTTCAGTATGAATTTTTTTTTTTTTTTTTATTGCTTATGGGGAGCTTTTTTCATGGTATTAAAAATATAGCCCAGTATGATTTACTCCATCTGAAGCCTAATTTCTCTGATGTACAAGGATGATTGCATTATGTACTGGTACTGCATGATCCATCTATCCCTGTATTCATTACATAACGTTTAATCTCCAGGTGCTGAGCGGCTCTTCTTCCACCCTCGGGGCAGCGGAGAGTGTGGTCAAGCCATTGATTCTGTCCAACTCCGACACAGAGCCCAGCGGGGCAGTGACTGGCTCCAGCACCTCCCACTCCCCGCACTCCCCACACATGTTCACACCCAGCACCCAGCGCTCACAGTTTTCTGGCAACCCATTGCTTTACTCTTCGCCTCTGTCAGAGAAAAACACAGGTGATGATGGTTGTTATGGTGTTGATAGTACGATAAAGCCTCAACAAAATGTACTTACAGATTGCCTTTTATAGTGTTAACAGTCGCATTAAACCTAGAACCAACAACAAACAAAAAGATAATGTTTTTACACAGCTTCTTCAAAATTCATGATAATGTTGATATTTGGTGAGCACCTACATCTCTGACATGTTATTTTTTGCGGTTGTTACTTCACATTTTTAAAACATACATTTTTATTGAAACTACCCATAATCACAAGGACCATTCTTTGATTCTCAAATTTTGCTTACTTTGTAGTCTATGGGTTTTGAAATTTCTTGTCAACACTTTTAATGTCTCATGAGGGTTCTTGGTGGACTTTGATGTTCCTATTTTTTGTGGTTTTCGGTGCTTTTCTTGAGTTGCTTTATATGAGTCTGTGAACAAACTGCTAGCATTCTGAGTGCTTTATACTCCATGCCATTCGCAATGTTGTTGGTGTTTTGTATTAAATCATTGAGGTTTTCTCCATGCGTTGTCATCCTCTTTGGTTTTGGAAATCTTTAGTTTTTCGTAACATTGAGAATTTACAAGTAGAGTCCAATGGGGTTCAGGTTGGCATTCAGGATTGAAATCAAGTCATTCTGAGTTCTTGTATTATAGTGTGGTAATAGATTTGTGGCTTGGCTGTTGAGACAAATTTGAATAAACCTCTGTGCCAGGTTTAGGAAAAATTCATACTGTAGTTTTGGGGAAAATTGGGCAAGCCCTGCGCCATGAATTTTTTCCTGCACTATAATTGTTTTGTGAAATTGCTAAAGATATTACTGATTGAGCATTTTTTCACTGTTGTTATCCATTCAGCAAGAGACACTGGCCGCTTTGCTGCAGCATCTGGGCGGACAGAGGGTGGCTCTGCATGGACCTCTCAGCAAGTAGCAGGCTCTGCTCAAGCTCCTGGAGCGCAGCTAATGCCAGGCACTCTGAATCTGAACATAGGCGGTTCAGCCCTCCTGATGGGTAACCTTGAAGGTCTCCCCTTGAGAAGAGGGTCTGATGTCGCCCAGCCAGCAGTGGCTAGTGGCGGAGCAGGGCAAAGACGAGATCTGTGGCAGCAACTGTCAGAGCACAGCAGTAGCCCAAGCCTTACACAGAGGGAAAGTGTTGTACTTCTAAAACCTGAGGACTTCATGAAGAAAGCTGTGAGCGCACCCACAGACACAAAGGCAGACCCTGCAGCGCCAATGACTACTGGCCCTGTGGAAGGTCGGCGTTCCAACTTGAAGCACACGCCGCGGACATTTGCTTCAAGTGAAACCAACCACAACTGGGGGTTGCCCCCTATTGGTGATTTTAGAGCTATCTCCGACACACCCATGCATCGAGACTCCCTCAAGGATGGACAGAGTGTGATTTTGCAGACCCCACGGGAAACATCGAGTCCTCGGCGAACAGCCCCCCAGGGGATCTTACACAAAGTCTCTGACAGTGATGGGGATGTTTCCCCACTCAACACAGCCCGCAGTCGGGGCACCGTCACATTTGCTAGCCCAAAATCGCCAACCCCAGAGGAAGAAATTATCAATATCAGAGACCGCTTGCGACATTTCAGCCAACAAAAGGAAAAGCTGAGGTAAGCGACGCTCTATGGTGTCACTCCTTCATTGGTTGTTCAACCAATGATTTAGTTAATTTATTTCCGTTACTACACTACAAAGGAGTATATATGTGCAATGCATAATTAGAAACTTGCACGGAGAATGTACGGTATGTGTTTCTCTGTCCAAGTTCTTTTACTGTAGCTATGGATTGAAATTTTTTTGATAGACTTCATCAGTATGACTAGGTTTAGGGCAGGGGTTCCCTAACTGGGGTGCAAGAATCCTTAGGGGTTCATCTCAGTGGTTTTGGTAAATGTTTCTGAAAGAAAAAAACTTAGAGTAATTTTTGCTGAAACTAGATGGGACCTTGAACTTGAACCAATTGTGACAAGATTGCAAACACCCGATTTTATATCCTTAGTATTCTTTCATAGTTTTATGTCTCCTGTATATTTTTCGTGTTTGTGAATTTCAATAGTGTTTCAGTGAGATTGAGAATCCATTGTGCATTTGACAGAGTAGGCCTATAAGTTCTGGTTTTGTTCAAGATCCTGAAAATGTTGAGTTTGTGGAAATTTTATATCCACAGGATTTCATGAGGAGATAAAGTTAGGGAATGCTTGGTCTGGGATGGTCAGTTGATTACTCAGTGAGACAAAAAAACTGTATGACATTGGTAATAGTGTATTTCAAATTGAGTTGGTTGGAGAAATATATGATTGGTTTATGTTATGGCTACATCAAAGTTTAAGCATCATGTAGAAAAATATCTCTTGAATGGTGTATTGATCATAAATGAACTCATCATCAGATCTCTTCGACGCCAGTACAGACAGCTCTCGGATTGGTTAGCTGAGCAGTCGGCTGAAGAGATGGGCGGAGACGAGGACAGTCAGAGTGCGTCACAGGAACTGGATATGGTACGATTTGTAGAACAAATAATCCCTAGTGCCCTTGTTCTTTCCCATTAAACTGTTTCCCCAAGATTTTCATTTTATGTTGAATAATCATCACAGAATACACATTGATGTTGTTAGCCTGTTCTTATTGTACTACAGCTTTTTTTAAAGAAAATTGAACAAGGGAAACATAAGGCCCATTTTAAGGTGTTTCTTTACAAAAAATTATGTAAAAGTGGGCACCTGTGACATGTTTGTGATCTCCAGGCAGTTGGATGTCATTAATAACACACACAATCTTTGACTTCCCGTCCTTTTGAATGTTCAGTTTAATAATATTCTGTGTAACTGCAACACATTTCTGATACTTGTGAGGCAAACATTCGCCTAGATACTTCTACTGAAGCAATGTTATCATTAATTATGATTAATGGCATAAATTGCCTTTTCTTTCTCAAAAGAAATTTAGTCAAAAGAAATTTAGTCAAATCTATCTTATTTGTAGAGGAATTGTAGTTTGTGATGCTCAACCTCGTGGAAGTAGCTATAGGTTTTGCAGCCCTGTCCTATTCATCAATGGTGCAATGGTTTCTCTTTGCTGGGGGCTATGTTTTTATTGCATTCCTTCAGCTCAACATAGGGTATTGTGTAGTCATTGACTGCTTTTACCTTGATCTTTTCCTTTTTATAATAACATATGTGCAATCTTTCCCAACAGTTGCGCTCAGAGGTAGCGGATCTCCAGGGTGTGGTGGACAGCCAGCGTCCCATCTGTGAGAGACTGGTGTTGCGAGCCCAAACTCTGGCCCAGGAACTGCACATGACTCCAGCCTGACTCTCCCTTCACAACTCTCTACCGGTGTATTGCTTGAATTAATAAATTGATAACATGGATTTCTAACAATTTTGCAACTGCAAGATGACTTTGAAGGTTCTGTTGGCATAGTTTAGAGTTATTTATTCATAGAGGCACTAGCTTCTATACTTGTTAGCACGATTGCTCAGCACCAGCCATCATGTTTTGTTTATCTCGGCAGCCATATTGAAATATAAAGTTGTTCTTGGAGATTTCAATACTGTTGCTTCCCTATTGGCTTGTTTTTGCATTAGTTTTATCAACCTGTGGTCAGTTGTGCATGGAGCTAGCAGATCTTCAAGTGTAAATGTCTGGACATGGATGTTTGAGACATTTTTATATAAGTTTTTGTGAGATCCCCTAGCACTCTTATTATTCGCATTCTAGTATTTTTTACAAATTGTTGAATTCTGAGATTAATAGAATACAGATGGTAGAAAAATTGTGTCTTTGATGTAAGGGCCTACAACATTTCATAATTGTCAAGTACATGTACAAGTAGGCTTACTGGTATGAGGTTAGTCATAGATAATTTTTTGTTGCTGCTCTAGAAAAAGTTCAAACTGATGGGTGTGCCTTTTAGTTTACAGACCTAGTTTATTGACAGAACAATCAATGCTATGATTGTATTTGGCTTTATTTTTGTTTTCAATGTTTTTTCTTTTCTTGTTTAATTACTTTTTAATGTAGCAGTCTTTTTTTTCATTATTAGAAAGTCTATCACTGGTTTAAGCTTATTTTTTTTGTATTGGCACAGTACAGTATTGATAAAATGCATTATATTGTAGAGTATTTTCTTCCCAACATGATTTTACTTGACAATGCAGACTTGCCCAGCATTTGAGATATCGTACATTTCTTTGAATTGATTGTATGACCCAACTGGATCGATAGTGATTTCTGTGTAAACAGCTGTGAGTCTGTCATTGTGAAGGTTTTGTTGTCTTTAAATGGTGCAGCTGCAAAGTACTATTGGCAATGTCTCCTAATCTTATAATGAATGATAAGATATATATCCATTCAGAAAATCTGTCTCTATTTAAGTTTAAGACAGTGATTTTAAAAAGTTTGACATACTTCCCTGTCTTCGATTTAGGGAATCTTGGACAAAAATGGTGGTGACTCGTTATTTTGAGTCAGAAGCCACATTAATTTGGGGCGTTTAATATCATTGATTATGTGAAAGTTTATTTCTTTCCCTTTCAAACTGTCACAAAGTTATCACGTGAGCTAAACAGGCACTGAAATTATTCAATTGTTTAGTGAAACCCACCTAATTGCCTAAATGAGAACCGAAAAGCTTGGCCAGGACCTTCTCTTGCAACTTGAGATTTGAAGACACAAAGAGACTGAATTTCCCCCTATATTCATAATCAAAACATCCAGGAGTATAAAGGATTCAGATTCTGTAAAATGGGTGAGATAAAAGTTGATATACGAACTCCCAATACGACTTTTTGGAGCAGTTTCTTGACTTTATTAGGGTTTGTAACTTGTAACTCAAAAGGAGAGATTGCTACACATACATGTAATTGGTATTTGGTTTAACTTACTTTACTTTTCTGATACCTGACTGCTGGACAACCGTCGCTTTTTCATCAGCCAATGATATTTGATTTTTAAGAAAGTGTCTAAATAACTACACATGTGGGGTTTTTTTCTCCGTAAATCATGTCTGTTTTAAAAGCAAACGAAATGTTTTGTTCTACAATGTATCTGTTAACACCTTGGCAGACATATTATTTTCAAGTGAGCTACCATTCCAAAACATTTTCTACCTTCTCGTTGTCGTAAGTGCACAGGCACTACGGCACCTTGAATTTACTTGTCTTGGAAATCAACATGGATAAGATTGTTTGTGTATTGTTGTGGCAAATGGCTGTTTATAACTTGTTTAGCTAGTGATTGGTCGGGTGTTTTGATGTTGTCTGCTTCTTCTACTTCTTTTTAAATGTCACAGTTGTCCTAATCTACTTCTGGCACTGAAATGACCTTACAGTATTGACAGTGCCTTAATATATATATATGTCAACGAAAACAAAAATCATACAAGCATGAAACAGTCTGAGTCAACAAGTTTTGTGTCTGATTTACCCAAGTGTCTTACTTTTTGTGCTTGACATCCTCTCAGTCTTGGTAGGCCTTGACACGCAGGGTCAAAGTAGCCCACTTCTTGAATGACCTTCAAGTGTTGCAAAGGGCATAAAAAGAACAACAACCAACCAATATATCAGTTTGTTTATGTGTTGCAACCAAATATTACTACAAAATATAAAATCCTACTTGAAGTTTGTCCTTTCTCTCATAAATGCCTGGTTTTGCAATTGTGTGTCAAAACGGTATAAATGAGGCTCTTTGTTCCCCTAGGAACCTAGAGGCATAAGTAAGTTAGTAAAATTATATAAATCAAATGTATGAACATGAATGAATATAAAAAAGTGACAATTCTATTGAACTTGAACATCTTCATGGGGAAAAATACCATTTACATTTATGCATATTTGCAGAGTGAAAAATCATTACTTTTCCAGATAGTCACTTTATTGTGGTGCAATCTGTGTAGTTAAAGAAAACACTGGTTTAGACTGTCTCCACTTCACATTCCTCCGTCCGTGTATTTAAATCTGATTGTTATCTCAAATATCTGGCTGAAACCTGACCTTTTTGGTCAACAGTGGTCACCTCATAATATACATATATATAAAGGCAATTGATAACCAATTGACCTGTCAAACCAATGACCTTCAATTTACTGTGATATTTTATTATTGATATTTGCTATTTATGTCCCAGTATGAATAAATGTATTTTTCAATTAGTTATAAATGCAATATCAGGTAGAAGTTATGAATCATGCAGGGTTTGTACAACAAATTTCCATTTTTTTCAAAGTACTGGTAGCGAAAACAATTCTGAATTGCAGTTTTTGTCAAATCTATTTTTTTTTAATGAATAATCAGTTTTGTCTGTTACTGTCAAGTTAAACTTGTGACAAATTGTCCTTGTGAACATTGTTAGACTTTTGTAGTGTTGTAGCACTGTAAATCCTAATCGTTCAAATTTTGAGACGCCATAACAAAAAGTCTATTTGAGTTATCTCATAGCATTACATGTATAAAAATTTTACTTTGTGTTAACAGCTATATTAATAATCTATACTTATATTACAATATATATATGTATAGTATTGTTCAGAGTCAAAGCCATATTCTGTATACACAGATGTTAATAGTACATGTAGTCATGTATGTTATCAAGATGAAAACATTACAGGGGAACAAATTTTTATTAAAATTAGAATCTTTATTATAAAGCATGTTTGTGTTTGGTTTCTTTTTGTATTTTTGTTTTACTTGAAGATCAGCTAATGCAAATGGTAAGATGATGCTACTGCTTAGTCTTACACCTTCTTGTTCACTTCTTTTTCAAATTTATTCTGCTGTTGCCAAAATTTTCCCCCACTAAATGACCATTACTATTTCTAAGAGCTTCCTTTGACCTAACCCTATTTTGCTGGCCTTAAGTTAATTTTAATCTCTCAGGTCATACCTCAGACAAAAAGGAAAATTGGTATTGAACCTGGCACATGTATTATGAATATGAGAACAGTGAGTGTTAAGACTGACCTGTCTTGTATCAGTCTACAGTGACTTAATGGGACATCTAGATGTTGCATCAATTTTAACATCAGCAGTTACGGCTGCACGAGGGACTTTCAGTTGAGGGATAGTCATTCAACAGAAATGAAGTAAGTACAAAGAGGGACCTTTCGCACAGTTGATTGACTTCAAATTAAAGCGACCCTGAAATTATGGCTTGCTTTTTTAAGCTAAACTGTCAACCATGTATGTATAAAGCGATATCAGGCAGCCAGGTATGGTTTACTGCATGGGTGATTGTCAGTTGCATTCTGTTGGTGATTCTTTGATGTTTCCTCTTTGACTCTTGAGAGCTATTTTTTGGCACATTAAAACAATTACAGTAGAACCTGCATAAGTCGACATTGCTGGGACAATTGAAATCACGTTTTGAGTAAAGAGAAAGTCGACTTGAGGGATGTCGATGAAATAAATAAATAAAAAGTTGAGAGTTCCAAACCAGGTCGACTTAAGCCAAATGTTGAGTTAGCAGACCTTGAGATATATAATGCGGGTTCTACTGTATGCATCATATCAGGAAGATACATGTAAATAAAATAAGATAAGTAAATAGTAGGCCTACGTATATATATTCGTAGTCAATGTAACGGTATTGGAATTACCAAAGTCTATGCGTTCATGTTGTGTTTTTTGCATAAACACACACAACGTGATCATGATGCATTCATCCACATCCTCATCAATGTTTGTTTGTTTGGGGTTTTATAGCTCCATCGACACTATAAGGTCATTTCGGTGCCAAGAAACACCTGAAGTCCATGTAACACTGTTCACCCTAGAGTGGGGTAATTTTTTTCCCACCTCATCAATATGACACGACTACGACAGTACCTACAACCCCAAAGATCATCCTATAACTTTAATATATATACGATAATATGGCTGGTACCTAAATACACTTGACACCCCATGATTTGACCGGCGCTGTGGTGTAATGTTTAGGCTCTTCGCCTTGCATGCGGAAGACCCCGGTTCGATCCCCGATCGCGGACTATCTGGGTTTTTTTCTGCTGGGATTTTTTTCCTTTCAGCCAGGGTTGGCCCTGACAGGCAGGGTCGAAGTAGCCCGTCTCTTAGATGATCTTACAGTGTTGCAGGAGACGTAAAACTGGTAACCAAACTAAACCAAACCCCATGATTTTTCACGCCGTTGGGGATGACTGTTGAAAGCGGATGAACAGCTTACAAGATCATTTAGGAAATGTCAGTGGGAGCTAGATAATTCAGGAAATGACAGTGACAGTCCTGTGGGGTAAGCTACTGCAACTCCAACGAAAAGTGTATCGCATAGGCTACACAGAGATCCACAAGGATTCAAAAGAAATAGTGGTACAAAATACAAAGTACATGTAGAGAGTTAAAAAAAACAACAACCCCACTCTACCACACTCAACCTGTGTAGCAAATTTAACATGACAAATGGACTCAACATGTAGACCAAAGCAAGCATAGATCGATGTAATGAAGAAAAGTTTTGCAGTGTTGGTGTAAACATAATATTGGACAATCTTTCGGAAAGTTTCATGAAAATTTGCATTGTATTGGCCCAAAAGAATTTGGTCTGTGTGTTCAGGCACCTTTGGATGTCAGACTAAGATACTTTGTAAAATACAATGTACTAAAATTATTAGATATAAATTATCACATTATTATTTTTTTCGTATGCAATCAGCTGTTGATAAACCGAAAGAAGAACGAAGCAATCTGTGACCAATCAAAAATAAGACTTTCATTTGTTGCGTAACTTTCATGTTTACAAGAAGCGAAGAGGCAAGGGTTTTTTGTCTCTGAAGTCGGACGTCGTATAGATTCAGCCCATCACATCACCATGGCCCGTGAACTTATCTCTATGTTCGTGATATCAGCACTTATTATCAACACTGCTGTCAGCGACCCTTGTCAGTTTCAAGCACCATGCAAATGTGTAGCCAGCTCATATACTTTAGATTTAGAGAGCATTCAGTAAGTATTGATTGTCGAGAAAGTCACGGGAACGGACAGCAGCAGAGACAAGGCGGGTGAGGGTCGGTGGGGGAAATCACGAGACCTGCCTTGACAAGGATATCTAAAATCTTGAATACAACAATCCGTCAATATGATTCTATATAGAGATCTGGTTCGGTCTTGATCTAGATCTAGATGTATGGAATCTAGATCAGAGCTTGAATCATCTTGAGATTATTTTCACTTTTTTTAGACCTTGATGATTGGGAAAAAAATAAAAAGTAATCTCTAGATCTAGAATCTAGATCTAGACTCTAGATCAAGATCTATTCTAGAATTAGAATCTAATTCATATTTCTACATTATTCCCCCTGAGTCTATCTTGCAAAGTCAGTTTGTTCCTATACACATTATTAGTGTTGATAGCTACGAAAATGTAATGTTTTGCGCGTTTCTCAATTTTCGTTGAAATTTTTAAAACTTTATGATTTATTTACGTGTCACTTGATTTTCTTCATATTTATACATCTGTTGTCCCCTTGGTTGAATTGTATTTGTCTGAAGTTTTATGGAAATTGGTGCAAAAACGATCGAGTTACATTTTCCCAGACTTGGTAAATTGCGGATTTTTAGGAAGTGACACCACCATACCTCTACCTTACAGAGTTGATGCCCAGAAAACAAACAAGCCCTCCACTCATTAGTATGGCTTGTGGCCCACACCTTTGCCATTAGCGAAAAACCTGGTTGATGAACTCTTTTATTCATATAATTGGTCATCCTGCCACTTGTGCTGAGCTTCACAGTATGAGATCTAATTTAGAATCCTAATAGGGGAATGGTGTTTTCATCAACAGGATTAATGACTTTGCTTTGTATTTTAATGGCGCAGCTGAGGAGGGACTCTTATGTGGCATTTGTTTGCATTTATTCCCAACACCATCTCACAAGGTGCTTTTTTTTTGTGTTTGGAGAAGCAAGAATGTAATGTGTTTTTTATCTTGCTCACTTCACCATTGTATCTGCATGTGTGTGTGTGTGCGACATCATATAGGAGGGTATCACTATTGATTGTTAAAGAATGCTAAGTACGCTTTTCCACGATTTTGTATGCTTTCTTCATATTATTCAAATTGAAAATTACTGAAATTTAGATGAAAGTAAAGAGAGGAATGGACATGAATTTAAAATACATCTTTCAATTTAGAAGGATTCTGTTTTAAACAGGATTCTCCAAACTTTGACATAAAGCATTATCAGTGTATTCATTGGCTATGTCTTTTTCAAAATTTCTTTCAGACGTCCATTGGTTGTAGCTGGACCACAGGGTTATACATACTACTTGGACCCATGTGGAGATCATAGTAAAGTCCAACAGTTTTGCGGACAATCACCAACTTTGGCGGTGAGAATTTACCACCTTCTTTAGCAAGATGGGTTGGCCTTATTGTACTTTTTTTGGTCTGCTAGAGACATTGTTTATACAGATGAACCTTAGACCTTAGCAGTCATCTCTCCTAAACGCCCACCTAACCTATCGACTACTTCTATATTTTTAACCTCTCCATAGCGGTCCTTGCCTAATGCAGCCACGGCCAGCCATATTCCATGACAAAAAGGCCTATCAACCTGATCACAGTGGTGACATCTAAGGTGACACTGTAAAATATTTCCCCTTTAAACTCCAAACCTGTTCTAGCATTGACCACGAAGGCATCCACGAGTCCCCAAAGCTCACTACGTAGACCCCTACGGACAATCTATGCCTTATCTGTGTTTCATAGTATGTAATTTTGTAAGAACTCAGATGTTCACGTGGTAAATGCCCCTTTCTACATAGTGGCCAGTTTACACTGTGATCTCGAGTGATGGTCATGGACATTTTTGGATACATGATCTGTCAAAATATTGTTCAAGTATTTTGAAGATTGACAGAAATTACTTTAGGTTTGTGCATAGCAGGGCAGTTTTTCAGACTTGTGATCCCACATATTGGTCAGTGTCAAGGGCGGAGAATTGTCGTGAGGTCTTATCCATACCTGCACAGTTAAAATTATTCTCAATATATGCACTAAAATCAAAGAATGGTTCTTGAAAAAATTGAATAAATCTGATTTTAAATTATAATGAACCTAACTTCATTACAAAAAAAAAGATGTATTGATAAAATCACAAATCAAGATAACATCAGGAAAATTTTTATACTTGATCGCTCAGAGCAAAACATTGTGATTTCTGTTCATTCAAATAAATAAGAAAACAGGCAATAGTTTCGCAATCTTATTTTACAGAATTCGGTAATGCTGACCTTGACATTATTTAAGCACAACGACTGTCTGAATAATAGTTTTACATGTTACAATTTCTCGTCACAGATTGACGTATCAGAAATTCTGAGAAATGAGTATGGAAATTTAGCCTAACACAGGCAATAAATTGCATACAAAGGTCAATAATGAAGTCTTAAAGCACAGGTAATAACTTGTCATATTTTAAAATCAATGAGTAGTTAATATGATACATGCATATCAAGCCTTAACACAGGCGACGAAATACAGATAAAGCAATATCGCGATATGACATGGTGGTCAGTAGACCCAGACGTCATCCTAGCCCGGCAGGGTGGTCAGTGTGAGTGTTGGGCTATCAGAAGGTTGCTGCTCTGGCCTCTTTATAACGTTTTAGAACTTCAGCTCGGTAGCTTCTCTCGGGCTGTCAGTGAGTACCTTTGGGTTGACATGCTCCCGGGTCTGTTATGTGAGGAAGCGCCTTATTGACCCGTCAGGATTAAAGCAGCTACAAAGGTGTTGCTTAAACTAATGATAGTCAGTACGTGTATGTTTAGATAGCAGACTTTACGGTGAGGTCAAAGAGGGCCCTGATTGGAAGCCTGACTTTCCAAATAGTTTGTTAACTCTCTGTTGACATACTGAGATTGGAATTCTAATCTAAACTAGAAGTGTATCTCTCAGTGGCAGATAAAGTTTTGGAAACTCAGAGGTATGAAAACTGCAATCAAGAGAATGTGTAGCAGCTGCAAACAAGAGAATGTGTAGCAGTTAAACATGTTGGGGTTGATTTTGCTGGCTGTTGTCTGTAGGTTATTCAGTAACTAGATTTCCTTTTGCTGGCACCAATTCCTCCACATTATGCAGTCATATGTATTGAAGCTAGAACTGCTTGGTTTATCTCTCTGCCATTCCCATTGCATTCCCTCTTTCCCTCTTCTTCTAGCAAAAATCTGGAGTCTGAAATAGGAGATAAACAAACACTGCCTGAAATTTTCTACTCTAGTACAGAAGTGTAAAACTATCCACTCTTTGGCCCAAGCCCCCACCCCTTTTGAATATTTCTCTCGTATAGTTTTTCATTCTTGTATGTTCTGAATTTATTACTCCTTTACAGGGATGCCAAGCAAAAGATTCAAGTATATTTGGCATTGCGAGTACAATGGGTTACAGTGCAGCTGGCGACCCTTTTGAGAACAATGTGGTGTTTAGCTACCAGTATCCCACTGGACCAACAAATCCAACAATCAGGTTAGACTTTCCTCTCCTTCATGTAAAACATAACATGTCATGACACTTTTTTTGGGGGTAAATCTATTATTAGTTTGGTTAAAGTTACCAATCTTTGACTGAAAGAGGAGACAGAAGATGAGGATTATATTGTCAACGCAAAGTCAAAGAAGAGTGATATTTTATATACACAGCTCTCATCAGTAGCATGACTTTGATCTTCTGGGAACATTTTTTTTTTATATGTAGAGAGGATATGTAGGCTACTATAGAAGATAAGATCAAATGACAGTAATTACATCATTCATTTATGACATTGTGTCTTTGTCTTTCATTTGTTTCAAACACATTTATCAGAAAAATTATTTTAATGAATTTTCAAATTCCTATTGCATGTGATTTTGTTTTAAGTATGCACACACAGCTTCAATCATGAAAAATGCAGCTTTGTTCAAGAATGCTGCCTTTTCTTCTGGCCTGATATAAAATGAAATTTTGCTTGTTATAACGGAGAGAAGGAGTACCGAGAGCAGACATGCCTACCGTTCCGGAATTTCCGGATTTGTTCCGGAATTTTATCAGAAAACGATGTGCGTTCCGGAAATACGCATTTCTCTAACAAAGTCCGGATTTTTAAAGAAAATCACCCGTGAACTCATTGTTTATACTTTATAGACCCATCACTCAAGATTTTTAAAAAATATTTTAAATCTATCACTTATAGCCTACTATATAGTTAAGTTGGCTACGCGAGTAATTAATTCTTTGCTCTGCACTGCACTTCGCAGCGCGAAGGCGGAATGAGAGAAAGAGACAGAGAATGCGCTTGGTGCGGTGGGAGCGGCACTGGTATTATGGAAAGCGTAGTGATGTAAAGAGTAAGAGATTAAAGGGGAATATGATGCGGGGAAAGAGGGGTTGCACGGAGATGTGAATAAGTGAAACTGGGTCAGTGTTGGTCAGTATGAGGCAGATAGATGGAGAGAGAGAAGGTGGGTGGTGCGCAGAGTTGTCAACCATCTAAAAGAAATAT
>JAUKPP010257514.1:0-12131 GCA_032273245.1 Phyllaplysia taylori
TTCATATTTATAGATCTGTTGTCCCCTTGGTTGAATTTCATTTTTCTGAAATTTTATGGAAATTGGTACAAAAACGACTGAGTTATTGGCATTTTAGAGGGTTCTCTTTTTTTTGGACACCTGTTATATTCTCGAAAGCAGAAAAGTATTTCACAGGGTTTTCTTCTTGAATGTGCTATATCATGAGACACTGTATGTAGAATAATATAAATCTTTGTTCTAATCAACAGTTAAAGGTAAAATATGTCGGTTATCAGAGGAATACTTTTTGTTTGTATACTTGCATGGTAAAGCACAGGCAAAAACAAAATCAATATACAGGGTGTTTTTTTTATATTGATCGATTCTAAACTGGAATAACTTTCAGACGGTAAGAGATAGAAACATTCTGTTTGCTATCGATTAATCTTCGTTCATTTAAGTTTTTCCTGGTACCAAAATCAACTGAATCCAACAACCCATTGCGCGACAGCGCCAGTTTGCACGAACAGACCCCGATTTTTAGCGCGCAGAGATGATGCTAATTATGCATTTATAAGTGTATTTTGTGCGTTTACAAGGCAGATCGTGCGCTTGCAGCTCTCAGAAAATTCTAACTGAGCACAGATAGAAAAACACAATCCAAAACTTAGTCAGAATTTGGTATAAAAATTTGGTAGAAACAGGTAGTGTTAACTGTTATGACAACAAAGATAGTAAGAGCTGGATTTACGATTTGCATGGTGCCTGATCAATGAAAAAGACGATTTCGTTTATTTGATACCACCAGAGACATCCATCGCTTTCTAACATCAAAAGATAAAACAAAAAATTATTTTTCGTGAAATATGAAGCCACAGCTTGGTGGACATTATTCCTTTTTGAAAAACAATTTTAACAATCTTTTTATTGTCTCACGATGTTTTCTAGCAGTCCTTCTCTTTGTTGTACCAGCACGCAATTTTGAGGCCATGATCTAAAAATGGACTTGTTCCGTTAACTCCTTTCTAAACTGTCATTTCTATGAAGATAATCTTATAAAGTATCCCAAACAAAACTTAAATGGCCAGGGAATGGTATGCAGAAAACCGTTTACTTTTATCTCTTACCGTTTTAGAGTTATTTCAGTTTAGAATCGATCAATATAAAAAAAACCACCCTGTATTTCATTTGTCACCCATTTCTGCTGTTACGCTCAGAATGCTTGTGGAGCACACCATGGCTGGACACCGTAATGCCAAAGATGCAAAAAAACGTCTCCAAGAATACAAGCAGAAGCTCGGTAAGTTTTATGTTTGATTTGTTTTGTTTGAATTGTTCTCCTCTTTCTATCTATGAATGTGTTGCTTACGGGTAGATTTTATTTATCTAATTTAAAGCTTTTGCTTCTTACAAGCTTACATGTCAACCAATGAACACTCGATCTAGATTTCACTGATTGATATAGAGCAAAATGATGTATTTAGCAATCAGACTACACCATAAATTTGTGCTTCTAATAGTTTAAGATTTTTAATACTCTTGAACTAAACTGATTCTTTGTTTTGCCATGGACAATGTCATGAGGCTTGCAACGCACTTAATTTGCTGACTCCCAACTGCGGAATACTTGTCCTTTTTCAGCAGTCAGTATGTCATGAGACATGTTATTATTATGTTTCAATTCCTATTCCTAACTACAACAACCACTTTCTTTTATAATGCAGTTCAAGAAGTTACAGAGGAGAGTCAGGAGTTGATGAGACAGGCCCTTGAAGAAGTAAGTCATGTACTCTTTCATTTTCTAGGGACCGACAAACATTAGAAATTCTTCTCTTACTGGATTCAAATTTGCATTTTGCATCTCTAACTTTAAGTCTATTTATCTCTTTTTGTTGTAAGATACCTTAGTGCATACATAGAGTGCTTTTTAGCCAGGGATATACACTGTAAAAATTATTGAATGTAGCACTAGTAATACTGATATACTATCAATATTTTTCAATTCATCCCCCTCCCAACCCATTACCTCCTCTCCTGAGGACACACATGCATAATACTAGTTTCCCATGATAGTAAAAATTGCTGGTATCAGTTTTTTCAACTTGTAATTGAAACAGATATTATTATGAAACTGTATGCTTCAGGGCATAGGCCACTCAGATGTAAATATACATCTTTCCTAGAAAAGATCTCTATAGTATGAGATCATGTTGTTTGTTATCTTGTTGTGAAAAATCTGTACTGTACTTACTACATTCTTGTCTGACCACCCAGGCTGAGGCGGACATGCGCTGCAAGATGGAACTGATTCAGCAAATCCGAGCCATGGAGGCTACTCCAGTCAGCCGCTTCAAGCAGGTGGATCTGGCATCCACCGCCGGCGCAGGTCTCCTGGGAGAGATGAGCATCTTGGAGGTGAGACGTTGCTGCAGTCTACTCTGTTATGTTTATAAATGCTTTCATTCCCAAGGTCAGTAGGAGTATTAAGGATGTGGGACTCCAACAAAGAAAGTGTTGGATTGGAATCCACAGGGTAAGAGATCAAGGAGTAGGCCGCGTGAAACCTGGAGAAGAGTCGGAGTAAATTATGTACAGAGAAGTGGAAGGTCATGGAATGATGTTAAAAGCTAGCCCAGGATAGAGAAAAGTGGAAAGTGTTTGTTTGTGGCCCATACCCTGGTCCAGGATGAGAAAGGCAATGATGATAATGATGAGTCTTTGTTTTTTACCTTGACTTTTATTGCATCCCCATAGTTATCTGAAACTGGTCAACGGCTTTATAATATGAATCTACATGTCGTATAATAGTAGATATTGTTCACTTTTTTCTATGTAGGTCTATATTAGTCATTCATTATAGAAGTAAAGGAAATCTTTATACACTGTATGTTTTTTATGATTTGATGAAGTTATGCTTTCCTACTGAATATTACTTGGTCTTTTTTATGAAGCTCAACCAATACACCGGCATGAACACACAAAAACACACACGTACATACACCACACCACATAATATATGCTAATACACGCACCCACACAAGCATGCACTGACAAACATGCACACTTTTATATCCTGCTCTGAGGCACAAAGATCTTTAGTTATCAAAGATGAGAGGTACATCATGTATTAAAATTTTCCATTGTTACCTGAAATTTTTCTATCTTTTCACTGTAACCTGTCCAGCTGAGGGAAAGATTAGCTCTACTGAAAGACAAACAGCAGGAGGAAGAAGAAATGAAGAGAGACAACATACTCAATGCCAAACAGGTATGTAATTGCTGCATTATCTTCTCTTTAGAAACTACTGTATAATTGTGACACATGAAAGCTTCCTCTTATTGGTAGATTACGTTCATGTGTTACTTTGGGGTTTTAAGGCTCCTTTGTCATTTGGATTTCCCATTTCCCCCATTGTGGGTCTTGAGTTTGAAGGCACTCGAATGTAGACAGAGGAGAAGAGAAATAAAAGGAAGGAAAGAGAGAAGAAGCTAGGAGGAGGGGTTGGAGGGGGGGGGGGGGGAGAGGGGGTGAATGTACAAAAAAGAAAGTCAAGCATTCACCAACAAATGTGGGGAGTTTGTGGTATATTTCACAATTTTAGGGCATTCTCCTCCTCTAGATGGAGAGCTGTTCTACTTATAAACTCCTGGCTCACGGGGGAGAGAAGCAGGTTACTGAAATAATGCTTAACCATAGTGGCTACATAGTGGCTACTTGTCTTCTACCCAAACCAATTTGCTGTGCTTGAGATGTCTTGTGGACATTATCACCTTATTCCTCTTTCAGTTTCATCAATGTCACTTTAAGTCTGATATCTGAGAACAAATAATAATACATGTAGTAGTAGATTGCATACAGTACATAATATTTATTTATAATGTAATTGATATTGTCAGTTACATCATTATTACTATCATTATCGTCATGGTCAATTTGAGTATGAGATCTGACATCAAATCTACTTTCTACCATCAGGCTAAAGCAGAACAGCTGTCTGAGACAATGGACATGGTCCTGAAACATCGCGCTGAACAAACAAGGGCTGCTGCTTTGAAGTGAGTATTTTTATCTCTTGCTTTTTGCAATCTTCAATGCTGATGTTATGGTATTTGGCTTTTTGATGAAACACCCCTTGCAACACTGTACATCTAAGAGGTGGGACCTCTGAATTGTTTTACGTCCATCTCCGACAGGATTGGGGTCAGAGCCAGGTACCTCTGAAAATCATGGTTGTCCTATTGAATTTTAAGTTCATTGATTACATGTATTTATTTTTTCTTTTTCTCTCTTTCTTCACATCTCTAAGCTTTCAGCATCCTTCCCCTCTCCCTGCATTTTCTTTGTTAATATCATCAGAGACTAGCATTCCCTTCTGCCAAGTTGAAGCATGTTGATATGTCAAGGTATCATCTCTCATCACTCCTTGTGTTACAATAACATTATGTAAGTGGACTATGAAGAAAATCTTTTCACCTAGCTACTTATTTGATTGCATTTTTTAAACACAAAGTTACCACTTTCCCCATTCTCATCCCTCTCCAGACTAGAGGATCGTAAGAAGTCTGCCTCCTCCCCGGCACCATTCCGCAATGAGCGTCTCACTGAACTAGAGCGTAAGGTCCAGGAAAGGCGTGCGGAGCGGATGAGGGAGCAGCAAAGACAGCAGCTTCAACCCTCTCTGGCCTCAGCCCGCAGGACCAGCACACTCATAACACAGAAGGTCTGGCCCTCACCGTGTGTCACCAACTGGGTGCCCAAAGTCAATGTAGATTTGTGGAGGCAGAGAATGGAGAACTGATCAATAATTGTGAAATAGAAGTCTTGCATTGAAGAACTGCAGTAATTTTGCTCATTTGGAAGTTCTTACTGACTGTATATTATAAGAGTCCACTATATTGATTTTTCCCTCAATCTTTGCGACTCGTATGTGAGTAGTGCAAATGTATTGAATGTCGTCATTCCTCTGAAGGAGCAATAAATAATTTTGGTTTCGTCTGTGGTTTTTCGATCGGTCGGTTATGGAAGTTGTGAAGATATAATGCACTCTTTGTCAATAAATAATACTGCCAGTATGCTTTTTTCATTTGGGGTCTGGAAAACAGTGATATTTCAGGCTCTTTGAGACTGAGAGTCTTCCTTCTTTGCAGCACCTTTGTGAAGCCTTTTCCAATATCATGTCCTCTACGATTGGCCCGAGTATTGCTCTAATAAGTAGCAGGGAACAACTTGAGTTGTTAAGTTTATTCACTGTTTCATTCATTTGCTTTTACCACTTTTCAGTTTCTGTTAATTTTTATTTACTATTGTTAGCAACACAGGTAAAGTTCATTTGAAAATTGATGGATGGATTTGGAGCAGTTGAACTTTTCAGATTTGTGGGATTATGCTTTTGCTAAGCCTTACTATTGTTTTGACATTGCAGTCATTGAGGGTGGGCCAGCGGTCAGAGTGTCGCAGCTCTCATCCGTTACAACAATTCAGAATTCTGGGTTTTGAACGTTGAGTTTATGTTGAAGGAAAATTTCTTTTCATCACAGTTGAAGTTTTCCCAAGTGTTTGCTGTTCAAGTCTCTTTTAAGAATATTTGCGAATATGTACCGGCATCCCTTAGTTCAAATTAAGTGCATAACAATTTAGGACTGAGGAAAGACTTTTTTAAAGCTACCAACTATTTTAAGGACCTTCAAATAGCTTTGACTAATGTCGGTGGGTTAAAAACAGTAAGATATCTATCATACTACTCTTTAGAAAAAGTGCTCAAGAAGTATATTCATGTATTTAACGTAAAAAAATAGATGCTAGTAAACCACTTCACATACAGTACAATGCATTTTAATTAACCAAGGTTTAATTATAATATCTTGTATCTTTTCCATTATATTTTTAATAATGAATGGATAATATGAATATAATGTGAAAGGGTAGACAATAAAGAGGTTTTGTGTGAGTTTGAGAAAGTGGCGCACTGAGCCTTCTAGTGAGAAATTTTTTCTGTATCTTAACATCTGTTTGTTGCAGTCTCTGACCCCATGGTCTCTGTCTATGTCCACAGAAAGCACTGGAGGCGAGTCGCTGGCATGAGCTGGAGCAGACACAGGAACGCTCGGCCAAACTGCTGTCTCAGAGTCCACTCACGTCTGCTGCCTCGCCGAGACTCACAGCTGTTCCATCTATCTAGGCCACAGATTTCAATGTATAGAGTTCATACAATTTCAGAACACCAGCATTCTGTTTAAAGGGGTCTAACCCTGCCAAAATAAATTTTCAGGAGAGGAAAATATCATGAGCTATAGGATGAAAGATATAAGATTTTTGTTTGACCTTTAGAAGAAGTTTTGTTTAACAATTTGTCTCTTGATGGCCTCTCTCTCACACTTAAGAACATACAAAAGCACCAACACACACGCCTTCTCTCACACATATACACATACATAAACACACACACACATACCCACGTACACATGCTCACATGCTCACAGACACACACAGATGCACATATTCACACACATGTCCTCACAAGTACAGATACATGATGGCAGCTTAAATACACTATATTCCCACATATTCATGGCAATATAGGACAAAAAGTTGCTAAATATGCTTACTAAAATATTATGTTTTTTTAAGCATAATGCTATAAGTCTTTGGAATCATGTTAATTTCACTGCAATCTGAAAAAGAATTTTGCCAGTCTCTTTGAATGAGTCACTATGACACTTACTGAAAATGTATTTTTATGCATTGTAGAAATTTTTAAAAATTCTGTGGGTAAGCAACTGGTTACTTGATGTGAACACTTGCAGTAGCCTAAATGTGTTTCAGTGCAAATCCATTGCACAACCAACAAGTCAGTTCCATCTGTTAAGACATCCTCTAGTTTGCAATAATAGACGTCTGCTCTGATCCATCAGAAAACATTCCTTATAGAAATGATGCTTGCCTTTTAAAGCAGGCCTATATATGTATATTACTTCTTCCAAGCACGCTGTGCCACATGATTGATTTCTGGGCAGTGTATTTTCATTTTTGCTGTGACATGAGATGTGATCTGATTAAGTTAATGCTAATTTAAGTCATCCAACTTCACACGGTATAGCACTTTATTTCTCACAGGTAATACTGTGTGACTGTTATCAGTATTAATTTTCATAAAGCTTTCCCTGTGAAAACTTATAAGCAGTTACAATATTTTCGTCAGAGGTTTTATCTCCTATTTCATGTGATAAACAAAAATTTATTGCACTTTTTGTATAATGTAGAAAAGCAATTTATACCCTCATTGTGTGCTTGCCTTGGCTGAAGGGACAATGCCAAAAAATGTTTCAATAAAATGTGATTTGATGCAAAAACCTTCACTCTCTGTTGTCGTCATTTCGTTGCACTTTTGAGAAAGTGTCCTTGACAAAGCCTTATCTGCTGCAATTATCCTTGTCTTGTGTGTCACTTGATATCAAAGCACGATTCATCAGCTCAGCTCTTGTGTCTGGAGTGGCGGGGACAGGAAGGGAAAGGACAGCTCTTTTTTGCCAGAATTATTTGCCACTGCAGCTGTGTACCCTGATGCTATTGATTTGTCCTATTCTGGTGGCGTCCGCCATTGTTGTAGAGACGGAAGTAAACAACGATTGTTTGCAAGAGAACTACCTGGGAAATTGATGAAAAAGGCCCGAACAAAAACAACAAGACACAAAGATCCCCAAACGAACTCGTCATTGAAAAAAAAAAACCAATTCAAGGGCATCTGTAGTCGAGGGTTAAAGCTTGTGGCTCGGAACGCACAAGTCCCAGGTTCGATTCCTGAATTATTGGCTCAGACTTTTAGAGGAACCGGAATATGTTATGACTGAGACATCAGAGATGGACGATCTATCCGAGATAACACCTCTGTAATGAACTATGGTGTTGTAGTTGAACCAAACTCAAATAATCAGTGAATGCCCACATCTGAAATAAAGAGATCTAGCAACAGCATCAATAATTGTGTGCAGTAGCTTGAGTACTAGTAGTCTACTGCGAGATAAGCCATAAGTACGCCTAAGTATGACCTTAGATGGAGAGGTTTTTTTTGTGTAAAAAGTCTGAAGATACCATGTTTTACACAAACAAAAGAAAAGGGAAAGGAACAAAATGTTGTTATATCACACAAGTATGTAGTTATTGTTTTTTCTTTTTTTTAACTGGCTACACTAATTTTTCTTCTATTTACGCTCATGTAGCGTACTCTACGTGCCTGAACCTCAATCAGAAAACAAATGTTGCTTAGTAGTATTAGTTGGTTGGTTCGATTTAGTTTCATGCCCGTCACACCTACAACAAGAGGATTCTTTGGGAAGTTTTCAATGTTCGTCCCTTAGTTGCACCGGTACGGTAGTGCGCCCGCCTATGACGTGGAGGTCCCAGGTTCGAATCCTGGGAGATTCACCGGGATTTTTTCGGAGTTTTCATGGCTCCGATCCCCGTCCTATCGGAAATTGACGTAAAATTTGGAGGTCCCGCCTCGTAAATAACCTTACAGTATTACATGAGGTGTTTAACCAAAACCAAAAGCAAAAAGTACCAGTACCAAAAGTGGGCATTGGAAAAAATAAGGTCTCGCTTCCCAACTCACCTTACAATGGTGTGATACCCATATTATCTTATTGAATCACCTTAAGTCTCCTTTTGCGTTCAAATTCAACAATTGCTCTGTATAATTAACTTACTTACTTACTTACTTACTACCCATCGCGCCCTCTGGCGCTTAGGGCAGCAATAAAGGATCTCCATTTCTGTCTGTCTTGGGCCACCCTTGCCAGTGTTCCCCAGGAATGGTTCGAGGATTTCATTTCTGCTTCCACTGTTCGCCGCCATGTTGTTTTTGGTCTGCCCCTTTTGCGGCGTCCCTCGGGTGTCCAGTGGAGGGCAGTTTTGACAGTGGAGTCAGGTTCTCTTCTAAGGACATGCCCAATCCATCAACATGCAACTCTGTAAGGTCATTAACAAGGCGGGACCTCAGAATTTTACATCATTCTTTTGTGCATTTTATGCTCTGATGGCAGCGCCCATGGATCACGGTGGGACATCAGAGTATGCGGTCTATTTATAGATGTCTATGACCAAAACTGAAAATGTTCACATTTCACACTGTTGAATGTGGAAATAGTTTATGAAACGCAAGAAATAATACGAGGTATTATGACTATCAAATATACAAGACGTTATCAACGCTATTGATGTCTTAACTCTTTTCTTTCGGTATATCAGCGTCTGCGATGCATTGTTCAGGCTCTTCGCCTATCACGCGGAAGACCCGAGTTCGATCCCACATGTTATTGTGGACGAGCCTCTGCGTTTCTCTGCTAGAACATCCCTCTTAGCCAAGGTTGGCCCTAAGAACAGGCTGGGTCCAAATAACCCGGCTCTTATCTGAACTTACAGGGTTGCAAAGGGCGTAAAACTAGAAACTTAACCCATCCAATATTTTTCGATACTAGAACTAGTCCCCTGCAACACTTTAAGGTCATTTTAAGAGACGGGCTTCTTTGACCCTGCCTATCAGGTCCAACCCGGGCTGAGAGGGATAAAATCCAGGCAGAAAAAAACAGATTGCCCGCGCTCGGGATCGAACACGAGTCTTCCGCGTGACAGGAAAAGAGCCTAACCATTACACCACAGCGCCGGTATTCTCCTTTCTATGTGTATCTTTTGCCGAAATATAGGTTACGTCCTGTACTGAGATTACCCTTAGAGTGTCGAAAGTGCCCTGAAACCTCAACAAAAGAAACAAATTGTGTCCTCACATCAGCAGCAAACGTCGTCTTGAAGGGGTCCTTGCTGTACACCCAGCGGTCACAATCTCGCGTTCGATTATCCCACCGGCTATGACTGCCGTGACAGGCGAAGAGCCTAACCATTACACCACAACGCCGGTATTATCCTTTCTATGTGCATCTTTTGCCAACATATAGGCTACATCCTGCACCGAGATTACCTTACAGTGTCGAAAGTGCCCTGCAAAAAACAAAACAAAAACAAAAACAAAAACACCCTATCCTCACATCAGCAGCGAACGTCGTCTTGAAGGGGTCCTTGCTGTAGACCCAGCGGTCACAATCTCGCGTGCGGTTATCCCACCGACTATGACTGCCGTTGACGTACAGCTGGCACTGTGAATACTCATCGTCATCCTCCACCCATGGGATAGTCCGGTTTACGAGGTCATCATGCCAGGCTCCTTGACTCTCGTAGGTGTCATTCTCCAGGCCTGGGATGGCGCACCTGAAAAATGGTGCATGATCGTAGTATGATCTTGAGGGGGAGTGAGTAAAAGTAAGTAGTTCGTGAGTGGCATGAAATTGGAAAAGGCCAGACAGAGAGAGACAGAGAGAGAGAGACGGAATGAGAGAGAGAGAGAGAGAGAGAGAGAGAGAGAGAGAGAGAGAGAAGAGAAAGGCAGAGAGGGGAGGAGAGGAAGGATATTATTATATGTGTAATGAACCTTTCTGTAACTTGTCACTATGCAATGTGTAGAAGCCAACAGGCACAGAGCAAATTTCCTCTCCTGGTGGATCAATAAAGTATATCTTATCTTATCGTATCTTATCTTATCTTAGTACCGTACAGCATTAAATAAATGGTTTAGGCCTGCAGGAGAGAGTGCAGCGTGTGTATAAGAAGAATCAATTTAAAAATCTGTTCTAAAAGAGGCCGGATGAAAAGTAGTGCCCAGAAGACTGTAAAATCAAAACATCAACAAAATGGACGGGAACGTTTTGTCAAATATATTTTTCTAAATTCAGGTTTTAGCATATACCCTGTAAACGTTATATGGTTTCAACAAAGGATTTGGACTTAAAGGCCTTCGGTGCATTACTTTTCAGCCGGCCCTTGTACCATAGTTTAAAAAGGTGGTTATTAAGCATTACGTTTCCGATGAGGGCAATCCTTACGTGTTCCTTGTGGGATATCAAGATTTTCACTAGTATAATATACTCTGATTTACAACCACAACTGGTACAAAAAAAAATTTAAAATACTCCTGGGCCCGTATCCATTCGTTTCTACGCAGTGTTCATGAAGCTAGCAGTACAAAAACAAACAAAATCCTTTTGTTTTCGCCTGAGAAATGTTTTCTTCATTGTCGATTTCGTCATCGAGACTGTATCTACAAACTCAAAATACAGTTAAACCAGCTCAAGAGACCACATGAATAAACACAAACAATTTCGAAATTACATTTTTTATATATATTATCACTCTTTTAGACGACCACCTGTCTAAAACGGCCACTTTCTTCTCGATAGTGAGTGGTCGTCTTAGACAGGTTTGAGTGTGCGATACAATAATGCTTGGCATGGAAAAACTCTTGCTCTACATCCTTTGTTGTTAGGGAGAAAATACACTTGTTTATGGATGATGCATACTAGCCCTGGTGTCGTCCCCATAGCAACTTGGCTTCGTTCTTGTTTCTGTCGTGTCCAAATTTTGCGGAGCATACGACATGACTGTGACTTCAACATCCTGGTTGTAAAGCAAAATGTCTCACTTTGTCTCGAAGATTTGGAGACAGCAGAACAGAAACTCAGATAACGGTGGAGCTTTTCTCTTTTTAACGAAAAAATTGTCAAATTCCGCATTTCAGCCAACACGTATTGAAGGTTTCGTATGAATAGCCTACTAACAGATTTACGATCAGACTCATTATTAAGAGACGAACTTATTTTACTTCTCATTTTGGGTTAGTTCGACTGTAATTTTTCGGCGTCTGCTTGGCTGAGAACAACAAACCTGTTTGAGCCTTTTTTCTTTCTTTAAAAATAGGACATCTAGTTGTGGAACAAATTGTAAAAACATTCACAATGTATACGGATGATTACTGATGCCCACCAAATCAGCGTAATGAATAGACTACCCTCGGTCAACACTAGATCATGAACGTTCAGCTAGGTCTATCTCAAGGTTTCGATATCAACCCAGACTGCTGTATTCTGTTGCTCCCACTAGTTCTCAGTCTGTTGCTGCAGATTCATGTCTGTGCGTAAGCTAAGGTTGGTTGGTTAATTGGTTTTGGTTTAACTACCCATACAACACTGTATAAGAAGCAGGCTATTTAGAGATAGATAGATAGATAGATAGATAGATAGATAGATAGATAGATAAATAGATAGATAGATAGATAGATAGATAGATA
>JAUKPP010257535.1:309-12131 GCA_032273245.1 Phyllaplysia taylori
ATTTTTAAATTTTCCCCCCCCCCCCCCCCCCCCTTTTTTTTTTGTCACATTTCCTGGCAATGAAATGACCATACACTGTCGATAGTGTCGTTAAACCTTAACCAAAGAAATTATTATTCTTCACAGATATAGATTTATTCAAATATTGTGCCAAGTAAAATTACATTCTTTACTTACCATTTGAATTTGAAACATTATCTTCAGCAGAAGACTATTGTTTCAATTTTTAAAACAAAATATGTTTTGAACATAATCCCTGGCTTTTTACTTTCTCTATACTGTCTAAAAGTCAACTCTGTAAGATTAGTGATGCAACTTGTACCAATCTATCGGAGATGGTGCAGAAAGAGTTAGATAAGTTTTTTTTTATTACATATTATATAGAAAATCCCTAGTCCCGTCGTACTTGTTCATGGCAAAGTCTTTGCAAAATCAATGCTGGGATTGATATGTTCTCATAATGAGAGTGGCAATTTGCGTGACAGTAGCTCAGCCCTGTTTGGATACAGAAAGGTTCATCTGTCACAGTTCATTCTTCCACTCATCGGAAAACAGAAATGTTCATTATTTGTGTCACCCTTCCAAGTGTTGGATAATGGAAATGTTCATCAATCACAAGTCATCCTTCCTGATCATACTGTTCACCTGTCCTGTGGTCTGTTTTGTGTCATCATGTTGAATCAAAATTACTATTTTTGATGACGACACAAATTGCGAATCAAGTATTTACTACAAGTGAAGTTGTCCAGAACATAATGATCTGTTCAAAGGTCATTCAAATATTGCAAAGTTATCGTTGAGACTTCCTCAGGTCTAGTCAGCATCAGTTGGTGCTCCTTTGAACTTGTTATTAAGATGGCAATAGTGCATTGGTCGGGACTTTTAGTTTTTGTGTTCCCTTATTTGCAACCTGGTTTTCCATTTAGTCTGGTTGATATTTTAGTTTTACTGCATTTTGTTTTACATCATATATTTTGTTCTTAATCCGTGCAAATGATTCAGTTATATATATCTTGATGGCTTGTAATTTTTGCAAGGATATACTACATATCATTTTGTTCAATAAATGGCTTTAACCGCATTAAATGTAAATTAAAGTACATTTTCACAGTTAAATATAGGATGGTATATTGATATTGAGATGGTGCTGAGTGTTTTGGAGCAAAAAAAATTGTAAAATAAGACGGTAAACCCTAAGTGTTGTTGAGAGGTCTGGAAACACAGAACTTGAGTGTGCCATTTACTAACTAACATTAAGATGTTTGTCTTGAGCTGGCCTGTTGTTGCAATAGTACAGTTTGACTGGTCTGTTCTTACCACTTAAGGTTGAAGAGAAAAAATGACCATTCTGGACACTGGAATTTTTCATTCAAATTACATGCTTTAGTAGTCTGACTATGCTTTACTCAACCTCTCTTAATGATGATGGAATTAGTCATAGACCTCATTCTTGATGTAGACATATATACTATTGCAATTCTTTAAATACGCGAGTGTGTTCTTGACAACTTCCATCCAAATACTGAAAGTGTAATCATCTCTTGCAGCAAGAAAAGTTTATATTTTTACTTCACCTAATCATAAAGTACCAGTGGAAAGTGGATTTTACACAGCTCTACCAGAGTCTGTGGTGTAATGGTTAGGCTCTTCGTCTATCACATAGAAGACTCTAGTTTGATTCCCAATTAGGGATGAGCATCTGCGTCTTTCTGCTGTGATCCGTGTCTCTAACTAAGCCTAGGTTGGCCCTGACAGGCAAGGTTGAAGTAGCTGGTCTTTTAAATGACTTAACAGTGTTGTAAGAGATGTAAAACTAAAAACCAAACCAAACGCAAGTCTGTTTAGTCTCACCTGTAGAATTTCTTATAGCAGACTTACGTGTTAAGAGAATTACAATGATGATATATATAGCTTTGCATACTGGGACCTCCAAGGATCATCTTGGATTTTTCCTGAATTTAGATTTAAAGTGACTGGTATGAGACATTTTTGCACTGTTTATTTCAATAATTTCAAGAGAAATAAAAGATTTGAAACCTGACACAAACTTCTAGACGAGTCCGTTTTCTTCCTTGTTCTCTCTGGTCAGGCTGGCAACCCAGAAGTTCTGAAATACGCTGCCGTCTGTCAAAGGAGTCAATTTTTGTAAATTTGACTTCATGGTGGATGTGAACTTTAATCTCTTTTGTTATTTGTTTCACCTAAGTGCTTGTGGAAGTTAAATGAAAGGTTATCATTAACTGGAAGCTTCACAAAAAACAGCATAATTAATACCATGATCCTGGAAAGTCCCAAAATTGCTGCACTTTATTGAGTAGCGTTTATGATACTCCCCGATGGATAGAAGCTTTATGAATGCATTTGGTCACTGCAGAGCCTTAAGCGGTTAACTTGGAAATTGATGAAATTTGTTTTTATAAATTATTCTATGGATAATTTTCAGACAGATTGACCCGTCCACAGAGTCGTAGCAACATTGAATTCTAAAGAGCTAAAAAATGCACATGATTATTTTTTTTCATTTTTTCACTCTCCTTAACAATTAGCAAAAACCGAGTTAGCTGTTGAGTTCTGCAGCGACAACTTATAGTTCTCAAAGTGACTTGGTTTGTCCATAAATCAAAATGATGATGTGATTTTTACTGTGATTCAGTTTTTTCTATTTTGCTTGAGTTGTGGTTTCTTACAGATCTTTAAATTACTTTTGTTGTTTTCTTTCTGTTACTCATTTTATACTTTATTAATGTTTATTTTATAATTTTTTACTATCTGTCATGTAAAATGTGTGAAGCTTTCTCCAGGAAAAATTCGGTCTAGTCACTGTTGTTGACAGTATTGAAATCCTTTATACTTAGAAAGGAAGTTCATTTTTTTTCCATTGTGGTTGTAACTCTTATTATTTTGTTGATTTTTATTTTCCTATTATTTTTGGTTGTAAAAAAATTATAGTTAATATTCCTACATACTGTGCACTGATTTTGGTTGAAACCCGCTGGCTGAGTTTTATCCAATTTTTTGTTACTGCGGTAAGGCATTCCTTTTATTAAATTGTTTTTTTGTGTGTTATATTGTTCCATTACAGTACATTCCGTTGTGTGGACCAAGTTTTAAACTACACAGCTAATGAGTGGATACCTTTGAAAAAATACAATTACTTTCATGGTATCATGGGTTGCATTTATTTTTGCATAATCCCTGTTCAAAAGCAGGTTCTATGTGCTTTAAAGTCTAGTCTTATGTATCTGCTCATTCTGAATGTGATGTAGGTTATTATATCAAGTTTATGTTTTGCATGGTGCTCAATAGAATACTTATTGGAAAGAGACTTTTTACGTTGAAGCTAAGATACGATTCTTTGTTTGTCCTTTGCAGGAATTCTGTGGGACAAATTTCTTCCTTGATGGTGATACATGTACACATGCATTTAGTCAATGACAGTAATTTGTTTCCTCGTGAGGGTAACAGGAAGTCTTTTTTCCGTTGCTCTTTTTCTTAGAGATACCATTAGAGATACCTGTAAGGTAGTGACCTGGGCATGGATGTCTTCTTTGTCTTTGGTATCTATGGTGAAGGAGGAAGCTTATCTGACTCACATTTAGAGTTGCATGCACAAGGTGCTGGAGTTGTAAGTCAAACTGGCTTTTGACTATGGATACTTTTAGGCATTTATTTTGGTGATGGCTCAGTCCCTGCTTTGTCTTTTCATAAAAGAGAACTGCAATCCAAGGGCTTGACTCTTAAGCTTGCTATATAAATTCTCAACAAAAAAAGAAGCAGTATTAAAAAAAGAGATTATATGCATTATCATTATTACAATGGAGTCAATTTTTATTTTCCCCGATCTCTGGCTAGTGATAAGGTGGCACTCGCTTTAGGTGACCAAATTCTGTGTCCCCTGTGGTGTCACCCAGAGAAGACTCTATTGCACATGAAAGTTTTTCATGTGTGAAATGATTAAAATGAGAACTGATGTTGACTAGTCACAAAATGATACGTCATGTTTAGATTCATAAGAATTGGTTCTGTTCTTGTTGTAATGTACCATTGTCTCTCATTGTCATTCCCTCTCCACATTTGAATCTCAAAACTCTTTGCTCATTTGCGGTCACTAATTTAACTTGTTCAAAGCTTTTATTATTTTTTTTATTGTTGTGGTTTTAATGAATCCTTTAATATTATAAAAAGTTGATTGGTATTTTTACCATTGCAGGCTTGTACTTTTTAGTTAGACACACAATATATATATTCAAGTGCACAGATTCTTATAATTATTGTTTTGTGTGTTACTTTGCCGGTTCTTGCAGATTTGTGTGCCATAGAAGTGTGTCCATCATCCACATAAGGATTTAAGCAGAAATACCAAGAAGCTGCTAATGTGAGGACACTGCAGAAAGCATGTTAATGTTAGTATTGTCACTCACAAGCAATTATTCAAGGTTTGATATATACAAGTCATATTTAAAGTAAAAATTCATTTACAATGACATGCAGATTTAACATTTTACAAATATATTGTTCTAGATGAAAATCAGTCCTTGGCAAAATAAACTCACGGAATAAAGTGAGCATAAAATGTGTAGGACGAAAATCTGTTGTACAGTTGATTAAAAAACCTCTCCTGCCTCCCCTCGATTATTCACCAGAGTGTACTTTATATTACAATGAAATTTACCTTCGGAGAGTTACCAAAGCAAGAACAAGAGGCTGTGAACAGCCAAAAGATTTATAAATAGGCAAATCTTCTTAAGTTTTCCAGGAAAGTACACCAAATAAAAAATTTAATTTTCCTCATGTGGACTTTGTCATATTTAAACTTATAACACGTAAGACAGGGAAAAAAAATCCTTTTCATGCTTACACTTAACACTTCTTTGTGACAGTTTATGTAAAAGTGTTAACTCAAGAAAACACCACAAGAACAGTCAGGGAAAAAAATGTACAGATAAGTGGAAAGACATGGAATAATGGCTAGCCCAGGATAGGGAAAAGTGAACAGTGTTTGTGTATGGGTCTCAATATTCTGCTATTTAGCGGATTTTCGCTACTGCCATTTCCTCCGCTAAACCCTCTAATTGGTATGAAATTACCTTGCTTTTATAAATTGATGGTTTTTATTTGAGCATTCTAGGGTTAAACATTATAATAATAATAATGGGTATCTTGCAAAAATGGTCTTTTGTCGCGATCATGCGGAAAGTTCTTCGTCTTTAAAAGTTCTGAGTTGAGACCCATGTTGTGGCTGATACCCTGGCTAAGGGGAAAAAGGTAGGCCAACCCGGGGTTGAAAGGGATGAATAAAAGCATCCAAGGAAGCTGGTGCCTCTATAGATAAAACTAACTGTAACTTTAAATCCCGGCAGGAAAACTAGATCGCCCGCCTGGCTGAAGTAGTCTGTCTCTTAAATGACCTTACAGTGTTCAAAGCGACATAAAACATGAAGCCGAACTAAAACCAAAGACACTGATTCACAATAAAAAGCAATAAAAGGTAATGAGGATGATGGCTGCCATGGGAGAGTTATGGTCTGGTATGATCTGCAAATCTCCCATGGTATAAATGGCATTTAACAACGCTACCTAAAGATTGGCTAAAGGAAAAGTTCTTTTGTTTAATGTACATGATTTTATCTGGGTAGGGTAATCAAAGGGAAGGAGATTTTGTGTGCTTTTGTTTATTGCTGTGTGCAAGGTCCGTTATAGAGACAAGTTGACACGTACATAGTGGTAATGAGAGCAAAGACAGAGGAACGTTACTTGTTTGTTATTGTGTTACATTTAGGTGTGTACCCTAGTCTTACTGTGGCAATATGGTGGCACTTATGAACCACAAAAATTTCAATTTTGTATTTCCTTATGCATCATTAAACCATCTCTTTACTTTCCAGGCTATTTTATTGTTATCAGTAAGATGGGAAAGTCTTGTTCCGATTTCGTCAATTTGGCCTCTTTATGTAAATTTTAGTTTTAGCAAACCTTGTAAGCGGCATAGATATAGTATCAGTATCAGCACATCCCATCAGATATTTTTACCTGTGAGCAGAGGAAGTGCCTACCCATTACACCACACACAGTAAAAGTTCTTTTGGAGAGGGATGTGTTGGAAATTCATTTTGGAATATGTGTCAAAAATATTTTGAATGCCTTCTGTGAATCAGTATCAAGGTTTGAGTAGTGAATACATGTAGCAAATTTTGGATAAAGCCATAAATAAGGATGATATATTTTAGAAAATAGCAGAGCTAAATTCTTTTATGCTCATATATATTAGTAAGCCTTTACAAACAAAAATTATATTTATTGGTTGGAAAAAGTAAGTATACACTTTGTTGTCTTTCCCTAGCAAGTTCACATTTTCTTCAAAGTGAAAGGGCAAGAAAACCAGATGTATACTTCCTTTTGTAGTACAGTGTATGAAGAAATATGAAGAGTTTCATCTCAAAACATGTTACATGTATGCTCAAGGGGTGTGCAGTTTACTGTTTTCATTTAGCGCTGTTAACAAAGGAAAAAATCTATGTTGCTGCCATGATTTCATTAGATGAGAAAGAATTTTTTTTTTTCCAGCCAAATTATTCTTTTAGTGACAGAATTGATTGAATGTTTGTTATTTTTTTAACATATATATTATACATGTAACTTGTTTTGTAGTAAAGCTCTTCATTCCGGTTCCTGTGGCTATCTTAAATGTGCTTAGTCATGCTGTTTTATACTGACTACTATGAAATCTATGTGGTGTCAAATTATTTGTACCCATGTCATGCAACGCTCTCGATGTCCTCATAGTCAATTTATATTTTAAGATATGCACATATATTTTTCAAATATTTTCTTTAAGGAACATGACAGCTAATGGTAGATGATTATTGTATCAGGATAGGAGAATTAAAAGACAACAGGACTTTTTTCTTACATTGGTTTAGTTTGGGTTTATGCTCCTTGTAACACTTTATGGTCATTTTAACAGCAGGCTATTTAAAAGACCTTGCCTGTCAAGCAGGGCCAGCCTGGGCTGAGAGAGGTGCAACATCCCAGCAGAGGGATGTATGCTTGTCTAAAATCAGGATCAAACTCCCATGCTCTGCGTTGTCAGTGAAGAGCCTAACCACTACACTTCAGACGCCAGTGGGGCATATACATGTATATCATAAAAATTTCCTTGATGTCATTCTAAAGATGGGTTACATTGCATTTTTTAGAAATATGGCTCAGTAAATATTTGCTTTGAAGTAGATAGTGTAAGCAAGTTTGTTATGAATAAGGCAAAACGCAAAAAGGTTTGCGTCTTACATGATATTATATATATATATTATTACATGTGCATGTATAGAAAATATTGTTGCTTTTTTTCTTTAACTTTTAGCTAATTTTTCCTTTTTAAAGAATACACTCCATATTTGTATATTACTCACACTTCACTGCATTTCCATGATGTATTATGTGAAAATTTTTTTTTTTTTTTTTAAACACCTCACTTGTTTGCGTTTTAGGCATGTTTTTTTTTTATTATTATCCTTCTTTTTACTTGCCCCATCACTGACAATTTTAAAGAAATAAGAGTATAGGCAAGTTGATGATTGTAGCAAAATTATTAATAAATATTGTTTAACTTTTCATTCAACTATAACATGGTTGAGTTTGGAAGTTCAAGAGAATAGAGTGTCGTTTTCGTTTTGTGTAACTGTTTTACCCTTGCAATGCTTAGAATCGGTGTCTTTGGTGTACTGTAATGGTTAAGCTCTTCGCCTATCATGTGGAAGACCCGAGTTTGATCCATGTGCAGACGATCTGCATTTTTTTCTGCTGGGATTTTTTCCCTCTCAGCCTGGGTTGGCAGCCCGTCCCTTAAATGACCTTACAGTGTTGCGGGGGACGTAAAACTGGTAACCAAACCAACATCTGTGATGTAGTGGTTAGATTCTTTGCCTATCAAGCGGGAGACTCGAATTTTCATGCGCAGACGATCTGCATTTTTTCTGCTGGGATTTTTGCCCTCTCAGCCTGGGTTGACTCTGACAGGCAGGGTTGAAGTAACCCATCTAAATGACCTGAGCCCGTGAGCAGACTGCCACTGGTGGCTGGACTAGGGAATCCATATATGAAACCTGTTTTATCTAATAGCGCCAGCCAGACCGAAACTGGCGGAAATCTCCTCTGATGCTCCACCAGTCTCTGGCACCGGCGCTGGTAGTAAATGCTCCATTCCACAAAAGAGTGTATTCAATAAGTGAGTAAATTTCAGCTTAAAACACCCTGCCAGCACGTGATCTTGTGAACTACTGTGCGAGTACAACCGATTATTATACTGTGAAGCATTTAACACACAATGTCACTTTGTCATAAATTGGTCAGCGACAGATTAAAAACCTTTGAGGACCTGTATAGACATAATGAATCCCTCAAGCTTCAAACATGGACCGCCCTTGTTGTGCAAAGTGTGCCGGTCTCGACCTCCACCAAACACCTGAAATGACCGGCGCTGTGGTGTAATGGTTAGGTTCTCCGCTTATCATGTGGAAGACCTGAGGTCGATCCCGCGTACGGACAATCTGTATCTTGCCCTGCTGAAATCTTTACCCTCTCAGCCTTGGTTGGCCGTGACAGGCAAGGTTGAAGTAGCTCGTCTCTTAAATGATGTTACACAGTTGCAGGGGATGGAAAACTGGTGACCAAACCAAACACCTGAAATGGAGGGTGGTTGGCGGGCGCTCTGGTGTGGTTTACTGCTTTCTACTTCTTTGTCAAATCCGTTTCCTGGCACTGCCATGACCCTATAGTGTCAACAGTGCTCTAAAACCTGATCTAAACAAACAAATTACCGAAATCTGGCACAAGTGGGGTGCCCGGCAGGCCTGCGCACCGTCCGCTCCGTCACAAAGAGTTAACACGAGACCTGTTCATTCCTTACTGTGTGGGTTTCTAAAACACAACTCTCCCTGATTTTAGACCAGACAGGAAATGGGTTAAATATTTCTCATCTGAACCATAGGCAAATACAAATTAAAAATATTTTCGGGGTTTAACAACTTTTAATTCATTTCGAAATACAGCTTGGCATTGCTACAGCAGCTGCAAAATGCATTTCCTGTGCTCTCTCTCTTTACCAAAGCAACACTCATTTGGACATCAAAATATGTAGAGAAAAATATCACGCACCACAACCTCAACAAACTGTATATAAAATTTTAATGAATATATGTGGGGGTGGGCAAATTTTCAACAGGACGCCTGTCTTCATCGGGCCCATGAAAATGTAAATAAGACAACAACATAGAAAACAGGAAGATGACGCACTGCATGGAGACAAAGAATACAAAGTGAATTACTGATGAAGATGAAAAAGAGATAAGGTGTGATGTCCAGTAGAGGTATTGATGTGCATCTGCTGGTTTGCTGTATAGGTCTGTTCGCAATTTGTCCTGGGTTCTATGTATGGTTATGTCAAGAAAGTTTATCTGTTTGGCTGAGGATTCGTCTGTGAAGGTAATGTTGGGGTGAAAGGACTTGGCCAAAGCAAAGAAATTTTTTATTTCTTCGAGGCCGTGGTCCCAAATGAAGAATATGCCATCTATGTAACACCGCCAAAACGTGGGTTTCAAAGGAGCTTGATCTAACAAACTCTTTTCAAATGCGCCCATGAAGATGTTGGCGTAATTGGGTGCCGTACAAGTGCCCATGGCGGTGCCTTGCATCTGAATGTAGTTGATGCCGTCAAACACGAAGTTGTTATGGGTAAGGACAAGGTAAATTAATTTAGAGATGGTTTGGTTTGGTTTCGAGTTTTATGTCCCCTGCAACACTGTAAGGTAATTTAAGAGACGGGCTACTTCGACCCTGCCTGTCAGGGCCAACCAGGGCTGAGAGGGAAAAAATCCCAGCAGAAAAAAAACCAGGTCGTCCGCGATCTGGGATCGAACCGGGGTCTTCCGCATGCAAGGTGAAGAGCCTAACCATTAGACCACAGCGCCAGTAATTTAGAGATGAATGAGGTGGGAAAGTTGTTGGATGACTGAGAATTCATTGCTTCTTCACAGGCTTTGATAACATCGTCGTGCGGAATGTTGGTGTAAAGAGAGGTAACATCCATGGTGCACAAATGCTTTTGTCAGTGAGGAGGTTGTTTTCATTAATATTTTTTATATGGTGTAAAAAGTCCATGTCATCCTGTATGTTATGAGTCTAGTTTAGTAGCAATAGATTTGAGTATGGTATCGACGTAGATGGAGATGTTCTCTGTGGGACTGTTATTACTAATGATGGGGCGACCAGGGTTATTGGGTTTATAAATGTATTTTGTGGAGCATGTAAAAACGGCCTGCTGTAGGGGTTTTATTGAGAAGAAGATCTGCTGTCTTAGACTCAATGTGTCCTGCCTGGACTCCTTCTTGGAGAGTGCGTTTTATGATAAGGTTATGTTTTTTGGTGGGATCAACATCAAGCTTTTTGTAAAATTTGTTATCTGATAATTGCCTATGCCCCTCTTCTAAATAGTCTGTTTTTTTAGAATAACAACTGCTCCTCCTTTATCTGCAGGTTTGATAATTATATCTGTGTTTTGTTTGAGGTTTTTAAGAGCTGTTTGTTCCGATTTAGACATATTGGAGTATGACGGATTGGTGGTGTTCAGTATGATATCACTTTCCATGGCTTCAATATATGCATCAAGGGCGATGTCTCTGCCTTGGGGAGGGGTGAAAGATGTCTTTTTACGTAGTCTGAGGGGAAGGTCAGGAGAGAGGGTTGAGTCAGTGGGTTTAGCAAGTTCTGAGTCAAGGAAAAATTCAGCAAGACAGAGTCTACGACCAAACTGAAAAAGATCTAAGGTATGTGCAATGGGGTCCAACCTGGTAGATGTGGGACAGAATTGAAGGTTTTTGGCAAGTACGTTTATTTCCTGATCTGTGAGGATGTGTTTGGAGAGGTTCACAACAGTGTTTTCAACGCAAGTCGAATGTTTCAAACGAATATCCTGACGCCTAAGATTACGTTGCTTCTGTCTGAATTTATTGCGGGGTCTGAAGCGACGATTGCCGTGTTTGTTCGTTGGAGCATTATGGGCATTAACATACTGGGGTGGCTGTGGGAGAATGGGGGGAGATGAGTCAGGGCGTGTATGAAATACAGGGCAGTCTACAAGAGTATGCAAATCACTCTGAGGGCCAGGCGTGGGGGATGCACCAAAGGGTCCAAAAGATGGAAGAGGATTGGCACGAGAATATGGATGTACAACATGACAATGTCATAATTAGTGGTAGGTGAGTAAACAAAACTGTCTCCGGGAAGACGTGGAGGATGTGGATTTGAAGAGCTGAGGTCCAAGGGTAGGCTCGTAGTAGTCGTAGGTGTAAAATATTTCTGGTACAGATGCGAGAGTCCACAGTCCAGAAAGTTAGCGTTAGATATAGAAAACAAAGTGGAGTGTCCAAAGTCCCTACGAAGCTTGCCAATTTTGTTCTTTATGGCTGTAGACCAGGTGTTGAAGGCGTATGGTTGTAAAGTTTCCAAAACACGCTTAGCCTCACAGAAAGAAGGAATATGTTCCACGAGGGCACAGAAATGTTGGGTCAGTCCTGGATGGTGATGTCAATGAGTTGCTCGTAGTGCTGAATAAGTTGATGAAGCAGTTGTGTGGAAGTGTTGTTGAGAGTAAGCAACCAAGCGTCGGGGAGATGTCGAAATGTATCCACAGCGACAGGAGATGATTTAAGTGTAAGTCCTTTACGGATAGCGTCCCTACTCACGTAATCGTATAAGATAAGATAAGATAAGATATACTTTATTAATCCATCAGAAGAGGAAATTTGCTTTGTGCCTATTGGCTTCTA
>JAUKPP010257546.1:1805-12129 GCA_032273245.1 Phyllaplysia taylori
TGCAGCTTGGACAAACAGTATTTTGTTCTCCCGTGTCAACATATGTGTATGTCTGTTTTTCATGCAAGTGGATGGAAGATTTGTTAAAACAAAATTTTTCTTTGATTAAAATTGTTATGTGCTTGTGTTTTCAGGCAAGCATCCTGAGATTTTACCTGAGCAAACAGTGGGTCAGCAAATTCCACACATTTGCCGAGCCGGGACCTATCACCAATACAGACTTCCTTTGCAAGCATGGAGGTAAGGCAGGACTGTGAGTCTTATAGTAGTAAGTTATTTATAGAAGCGCCAGCCTTCTGTTGTTTTAGCGGTGATTCTTATATAATAATAGAACAACCAGTTTTTTTATTTCATCTGCTTGGTGACTTGGAAGATTGTCGAGAAATCTCATTGCCTACCTGTAGCAAACAGCTTGGTTTGTGTTTCTATACTAAAAAACTACAGATTTGTTTTGCTATTACCTTAGCTTGTATTGATGTGGGAAAACAGTTTGCTACACTCATTGTAGTTGTGGTGTAATGGCCAGTGTGTGAAGCAAAAAATTTGTTTGTAGTTTTCGACAAGCAAATTTTAGAGTCCAACACATGGGTGAAAGTTTGCCGGCCTATGCCTCATCAGACCTAGGTTTGCTTGTTTTTTAGAATGGGGCCGGCACGTACGTGTGCAAAAACCGTCGACTACACGGCGTGCAAAACGATGGTCTTGAAGCAGTACAGTAGTCTGCACGATGACTTTCAGGTGTTTGAAATTCCCACCCTACCTCTTCGGTTTTTTTTTTTTATGTCTTTGAACTAAACATGAATACATCTAGCAAAAAAAAAAAAGGCCTCAATAGGACATGCATAGACTTAACACAGATGGAATGACCCTCAAAGGGAAAAATACCACAGTGTTACCAAGAGGCTAAAACAACCAAAGATGTTGGCGCCTCTATAAACAACTAACTTTGAACTAACTAACTAACTGATGTCTTTGAATTTTCACCTATGGGTCAACATGTTTGAGTTGATCACTATGAGTGCGTACAATGTTTGTATTTGCTATGTTGCAGGTGTGCCTCCGGGTAAAGTGAGTTTGATTGACGACCTCATAGTGGAGATCCATCAGTCCACGTGGGAACTGCTGCATGACAGGTGGTTGATCTATGCTCTGACGTCATTTCTTTCCTATGCAGGGATGGTGTTTTTATACAATTTATCTCACATCATAATAATGAATAATACTGGGTTGCATTTATATAACGCATATCCCAATTACTGGCTCTATGCGCTTTACAATCATTACACCATTTCTTTCGTATGCGGGGATTTTTTTATACAGTTGACCTGTATAAGACGACCACCTGCACAAATGACCACTTTCCATTGACTCACAAATTTCATTGCTTCTATATATACAGTTGAACCTGCTCAAGCGACCACCTGTATAAGACGACCACCTGCACAAACGACCACTTTCCATCGGCTTCTAAATTATATTTTTCTACATTATGTTATCCCTCTCTAAGACGACTACCTGTCTACAGCAACCACTTTTTTTTCGACGTTAGGTGGTCGTCTTAGACAGGTTTGACTGTAATTCCTGTCTAAGACGTCCACCTGTCTACGACGACCATGTTTCCTCTTGACATTGGGTGTTCGTCTTAGATAGGTTTGACCGTAGTTTTCAACACACCTCCCCCCCCCCTCCCCAATGTTATTATGATTTATAGTTTATATAGTTGTAAATCTTGTGCTTTTTTTTCTTTTTTTATTCTGCCAGATTTGGCGGAGGCCCAGTGTGTAACCACCTGTATGCCTGCAAGACGTGCCATAGTGAGCTGGAGAAGCTCAGGCAGAGGCAGAGAGTGGAGAAGGAATCTTTCATACAGGTGGGGCAGGGCTCTGCGGGCTGGGCTGCTCTTATAGCATTGGTTTGGTTCGAAACGTCTTGAACTGTTTGGTGTCCTACTCACTAACTCAAGAATTCTTTATTAACCAACCGATGTCGTTAGAGTTGAAAATTGGCACAGGGGGAAAAAAAGGTATTGGTTTGGTTTGGTTTTTAGTTTTATTTCTGTGCGGATTATGAATGTCATTCAGTGCGCTATCTGTAACATGAATTTCCCTTCGAGGATGAATAAAGTGGTATTTTTATTTTCATTTTCATATCTCTTGCAACACTGATATAGGGTTATCTCAATCATTCAATATGAAAAAGAACCCACCATGGATTTGTAAGAATTTTCTTATGGGCAATAGGACATCACACAAATTGTTTTAATATATTTTTAGGTTTATGCCATCGATTGGTTTAATTTCACGTTTGGCGTAACGTCCCTTGCAACACTGTAAGGTCGTTCAAGAGACTTACTATTTCAACCCTCGATCCCAGTGTAAAGATGCAGATGCTCGTCTCTACTTGGGAATCAAACTGGTGTCTTCTGGATGATAGGTGAAGAGCCTAACCATTATACCAGACAGTAATCTATTATTTGGTCAAACAAAGAAAGTGCCAGTTGCCAAAATGATCAAGAGAGAAGGAAAACCTTACATTTTTTTTTCACCTTTTTTAAAATGACAATGTGATCCTATCTTACCAGACCAGGCCAAAATGTGCGCTTTGATGAATTTGTCTGTGGTTGATATGATTTGGCTCTATTGTGCTGTCATCATGAAATAAAAGAATGCAAATTGTTGTTGAAAGCTGAAGTGGTATCAGTGTCACTTAGTGCCAGAATACCCATGAAGATCAGCATTGTCGGGTCTCTCATTAGTAGATTGCCTTATCAGTTATCATAAAAATAATTGTCCAAGAAGGCTCTTTAAGTTATTGATAATTTCAGTAAGAATCTACCAGTGTAAAAAGACGTTCTGTATACAGGGATGGAAATTTTCCATAAAATTATGGAAATCAGTAATTTTGATTTGCTCCGTTATTTTCCTTGAGTAGGACCTGAAGGCCGTTTCAATGGTGAGTCATTCTACTATGTTTTCTAATCTACACTTGAATAAGTGTATTTTCTAAATCTGTATAGCCGGCGAAACGTTCAGTAAATTTCGGACTGATCAGTTTCCATCCCTGTGTATATTGTAGATAGTGCATTGCTGAGTGAGGAGATGACGCAATGGTGTTGTTAAGTTTTTTTTGACAAGCTCTCTTGTGTCCTCCTTGTTTCAGCTGAATGAAGAGTTCCAGGAGGAGGAGCACACGGCAGCTGTCTACGCCATTAGCATGGCCTGGTTCAAAGAGTGGGAGGCCTTTGTGAGGGAGAAGACTGACTGTAAGTCTATCATCATCATCATCATCATCATCATCATCATCATCATCATCATCATGTAAACCGTGTAAAATTAAAAAAGAGTCAAGACCGAGTTTTAGAAAAAGATATATAATGAATTTATTAAAAACAGCCAACGTTTCGGAGTAGCGCCTTCTTCTGGGGCATGAAAAAAAATGACAGGGTACAGTGTCCAGGAATATATAAGGGGGGTCTGGTCTCAGAGGTGAGACGGGCTCACCCCGAGTAGGAAGAGGAACTGAGCTGCAACTCTTATCCTAGAGACAAGTACAAACAAAGGCCACCGGGTCATGCTAGACAATCAATAACCCAAATATGTAAGTCTATCATCATCATCATCATTGCCTTTCTCACCCTGGACCAGGGTATAGGCCACAAGCAAACACTCTCCACTTTTCTCCACCCTGGGCTAGCCTTTTAACATCACTCCATGACTTTCCACTTCTCTGTACATCATTTTCTCACTGTAAATCTATACTGATACAATTTTCTATGAATTACTATTGCCATAGATTAGGTTCTGTCTCTGTTTGAATATGTATCTGTCTATGTCATCGATTGGTTTGGTTTGGCTTTTGGCTTAAATGTCCCTTGCAACACTGTAAGGTAATTCAAGAGACTCCAGCATATGGGGCGGTCAAAGTTTCTTTTTTTTTTTTATCTGAAAGAGAGTCAAACTATTAAGTGCAGCAACCAGTCAAAGAAACATAAGTTGTTTTGTTAATTGTATATTCATAGAATGATTCAGAGATGACATGCTGAATTTGAAGAAAATAAGCAATAGTACAGAGTTGATAATTCATCCCTGTGGTCCCCCCACCCCTTCCAAAGCTTGAGTTGGCATATTTGTGAGAGCTTACTTCAAATAGAATTAGCTTGCACGGTGATGGTGTATATAGCTCTGGAAGAATTTTTTTTAGAGACCAATACAAAAAGGAAATTCAGTTATTGCTGGTAACATCATCACTGTGCTAAAGTAAGTAGATTATGACCATGGGGCCCTGGTCTCAGCTTAAGCTTGTACACTCTGCTGACCTCCCTTCCACACTTTGGCTAAAACAGCCAAAGATGCTAGCGCCTCTATAAATAACTAACTTTAAACTTTTAGAACCCTCACACACTTGTCTCGCATCTTGTATTACAGTACCCCCTGGTCCAGTAGACAACAGCCGCATCATTGTCTACAAGAACGGCCAGCCCACACTCCGGCCCACCTCGGACCACGGCCAGCTTTCACGGGACATGTGGCTCTTCCTGCACCGCATCTATGGGGGGGGACCAGAGCTGCTGATACGCCAGTGTGCCGGGGCCTCGGTCAAGCCATCCAGCTCCTCACCGCCCTCGGCATCACAGCAAGTAACGCAGACGCCTAGCGCTGGTACTAGTGCAGGAGGAGGAGGAAGTAGTAGTTCCCCACCTGCTGCAACGCCGGCTTACTCACCGGCCGCGTCATCCTCTGCGTCTTCGTCACCCGCTGGAGCAGTCGCCTCTCAAACTACAGCTGTGTCGCCAGCAGTGACGTCAGGGAACCCAGCGTCGTCAGCCGTGACGGACGCCTCTGTCTCTGCTACCACCATGTCCTCAGCTCAAGCTCCAGAACCTTGCTCAACCTCCTCACCCAACAGTGTGTCACCAACAGTGCAGAGAGCTAAGAGGAAAGAAACTCCACCCAGCCAGGGTGTCCCAGCGTCCCCCACACCGGAGAGTCCTGTCAAGAGAGAAGACGACTCTGCCACTGTCAGCACAAGCGCCTCAGATGATGTGGGCGCCAACCAGCCAGGGTTAGCCGCAGATGATGCACCAGTTGCGCCAGCACAACACAATCAGGCTGGCTCTTCCTCAGAGGGTTCTGAGAATTCTGCTAATGAGGAAAGTGTTGCACACAAGTCTGGAGGTGACGCGACCGGGGTCTTAAACTCACAAGACGGTGGAGGAGGAGAGGTCTCAAGCCTGGGAGAGTCGCAGGGGATGGAGGGGAATAAGGCGGGATCAGAGGAGGTGGTGAGATCAGGGGAAGACACCTCCTCCTCTGGGCTTGGATCTGCGTCTGATCTGTCTAATGTTACTGCAACAACACAAGTAAAAGAAGAAGAGGATCGCCCCCTAGCATCAGTGAAGAGCGCTACAGATGGTATTGTCATATCTGACTCGACTGCTCTGAAATCTCTCGGGTCACAGAGTGCACCTGTCACAATGGCAGCGGCCTCGAGGTTTACTAACGACAAGGAAGACACGCTTACAACAGTCTCTGAGGACAGCCTTCCAGACAGCGGCATGGGCACTGATGTCAGTTCTGTCGGTGGCGACACCAGTTCGGTTGGAGGCGACATGTGCGGGGGCAAGGACGAGCCGCCGAAGGAAGGACATAACTGCCATGCCTCGCCGTCTGGAGCGCTGGCTTCGGGTGAATCCTCCACCACTCACGGCGTTCCTGAGGGAGACGGAGATGTGTCCAAGTCTAGATCTGAGAAACCTCTCCCTACAGCTGAGAGTGTCGGGCAAACAAAGAAATCATCGGGCAAAGGGAAAGGGCATCGGAAGAACAAGAAAGGGAAACATATGGATGTGACGAGAATTTGAATCCATTCGTGACTTTAAAGGCGACACTTTTTCCTTGAACTAATTACTAACTGTACTACATCAGGACTTGGGGGCATTGAATGTGGGAACAAGGATTGTATGCCTTGTGCTTGTGTATGAATCTGTCGACTGGATCAGTTATGTGATCGGCTCTGAAGTGTGAGTTATAGTTGTTTTATTGTTTATGCTGGCTGTGCACATGTTTAGCCAGCCATGTGTGTACCTGGGCAGTTTTGTGTGATGGAATGGACCATGCATGTAGACAAATGGAGAGCTTTATCGTAAATAATTTGTTAAAAAAATGGGTAGGATTGATATAAGCATGTCATAAACTTTTAAAAGTAACCGTCAATTGGCAGACAAACCAATCACAAAAAGCTCTTCTTTGCTTTTGAAAAACTATGCTGACAATTGAGATTTTTCTTGACATTGAAATCAAAATTGTAAATTTGCCTTTTTCCTCAATTGTTTCCCTTGGGTGTATATAAACTGTAATAACAGTTTGTGAGGCTCTTCATTTGCCCAACTTCACCTGAATTGCTGGATGCTGACAGTATCAATCCTGTATTTTTTTCTAAACTAAGAGGGAAATATAAAGGCTACAATTTTCAGAAAGATAGAGAGCTATAGATAAATGTGAGGGGCGAGGAAATCTAGCCATGGAGTTTGTTGTGGTCAATAGTGAACATGTGAACCCTTACTCCAGTGGTTAAAAGGATTTCTTTGTGATACCTGCCTTGTGCGTCTGTCCAACGTCCAGAGCCAGTTTGTTTTTAATGAGCCTTTGCAGTTTCTTCAGTCCCTACCTCATGAAGACGAACATAAATGAATGAAAGTCCAGTGCGACACGACACTCGTCAAAAGGACGAGACAGCGAGATCAGTCCCATTGGTTGGTGGGTCTGCTTTACTACATCTCCAGTGTTGTCTGCTGTCAATCCTACGACATTTACATCGCTACATCGTCACGGTGCTTCTTAAATGGCCTAGATCCGGGGCAGGCCATTATAATAATAATAATAACGACTTCAATTATATAGTGCATATCCCTGCTTGAGGGATGTGCTTTACAATCAATTATATTACCCATTACATAATTCCCCACATCATAGTGCATCATTTGGTATTACATTTGTTTTGAAGTGCCGGGCCGTTTTGCTGAAATTTAATATTTACAATACATAATGTTTTTTCTTGTATCTTGAGTCGGGCCAAATCCGTTTCTCCCCATTATGTGAAAAGTGAGATAAGATAAGATATAAGATAAGATATACTTTATTAATCCACAAGGGAAATTTTGTTTGGATTCACCAGTACAACATTTCAAAGACATGGCACAGACATGAAGAATGTACACCGTATGATCATTTCAAGGGACACACAATGTCACAGCGCACACTTCACTCACAAAAGCTTACATAGATACACAGTTTGTACTTCTGATCACTTCAACCCTGTCTCTCTCCCTCTCCTCTCCCTCCTTCTTCTTTTCTCTCTCCTTCTCTCTTTGCTCTCTTCTTCCCTTCTCTTTGCTCTGTTTCTTTCGTTCACTCACTCCCTCATTCACTCACTCTATTACTTACTCACTCGTCCCTCTCAAGCCGTGCCCATTTTAACAGACATCTGACAACGTAGAGTGCATAGTCGTGAGATTTTGTTACACGAGTAAACAAACAGAGTTCATTCTGTTTCAGATGGTCTTCTTGTCCTAGATTTTGATCTCAATAATATTACAGAAGATGGGCTGTATTAGAAGCACCATGACGATATGAACTGTACCGTGTCACACATTTGACAGCACAGGAAATTGTAGATGGAGTAAAGTGGCTCATTGTGTTTTTTTCCTTTATACCTCACATGCTAACGAAAGTTTTTAAAACCCAAAGTGCAGCTGATAAATATATGTACTGTGTATGGCCTGTTTTCTACGACAAGGTTTTCTTAGTGTCCAACATTGTCATTGGAGCAGGTGTCTTTACGATGCTGTATTTTTCTGACTCGAGTTTTCACATCATTGTTTTTAAGTTAGGTTGTCTGGGAATGTTTCTGAGGCTTATGATGTAGGCGTAGATCTTGCCCCTCGTGAATGAGAGAATAAATAGACGCAAGAATATGAATATTATGTAGACAATTTGTCTTTAAGCAAACATTGCATTTGGAAAGGAGCAAATCCCATTTTAAATGTAAAAACCCTTTAAAAGAAAACATTTGATTTTTCTTTTATCCAAGAACACCTGCACCTTTTTTGCAGGCACCTGAACAAAATCAATCTTGAATGTCCCACGGTATGTTTCCTTTGGTATTAAATGTTAAGAAAGAGTGTCAACATGTCAATGATTTATGCTCTTCCAGTGCAAGACCTTCTAGATTCCTTCTCATGTCTTGTTCTTTGATAAACACAATCAGACCTGTAAAAAGTCTGACAATTGTCGCGATTTCCGAAAATTTTACCGCTATCGGAAGTTCCCACAGGCTCCAACATTTGACTTTCAACATTTGGCGCAGCAAAATTTCTGACAATTTTGTGGGCAGCCACTTACTACAGGTCTGCACAATGTTGATGACAATGTCGGCGGATGGTTGGCCGGCCCGCTGGTGGGGTCTGCTTATTCTTCTCCTTTCTGAGTGTTGCTTGTGTCCTTATCTTTTTCCTGGCTCGGAAAAGACCTTACCTCAACAGGGCAACCCACATCTGTTAACATGATTATGGCATTATGAGAGCGTATAGGCCTGCACCGTCTGGTGTGTTGGGACTCGCAACTAATTGCTGCAACCCCATACTATATTTTACGAATATTTAGTGTGTGAAAACTCTCCTCTTTAAGTTAAACAAAGTTATTTAGACTTAAACACACATTATGGTGTTGTATCTGGGTGCACAGTGGAAAGCTACCGCATTGTCAAAGTTGCATGTCATCCCAATGAGTTTGTCATTTTCAACAAGTTTTCTGATTTGAAATGGATTGTCCATAACTTCTGGGATTAGTTTTGAACTAGGGACATTTCGAAAGATGCAACTTAGGCTTGACCAATCTCTTTGATTGTTTGTACGGTAGCAGAATTGTCCTAACTTTATGTTTTAATGTTGGAAATCCATACATGTGATTAACATAAATGTGGTGAATTACTCAGTGCTTTTGGGATTGTAATTTTTTGCCTGAGATTATCTTTGGGAGCTGCAATCTTTCTCATTAATATTAATTTGTATGTCGACTTACAATGTTGAAGCACCCAAGGGGTTGCAAGATATATTCTCTTTTTTTTTGTTATTTTTTTGTTGAGAAAGCACACGATGATCAGACTGCAAGATTTTGTGTGCCTAAGCCTTTAAAAAGTGTGTGAATTGTATTCCAAGCGGATATTTTTTAAAATATGTTTTGAAACAAAATCTTATCCTTGTCTGATGTGTACATGTACCAACTGCATCTGCGTTGAAAGTCGATCAAAAGCAAAAGCGTTCTCGTAGTTTTGGTGTGAGAAAATTATTTTTTTTTGTGTGTGCACATATTGAATAATAAATATAGAGTATTTTGTTTGGTTTGGCGATCCACTGTCATTCATTATTGTCATTACTATGTGTTGTAGGCTTAGATCTCCTGTCATATTTCTTTCTTACGTTACTACTACATAAACTACCGTAATAACAAAGAATGTGCTGCACCACTTTTTTTTTTTAATCTACATGGTATGAAAGTTGTGAGAGCATCTTGACTTGAATGCAATATTTTTTCTCACCTTTATTTGCTCAAAGCACGAACAGTGACACGAAGGGAACAATAGTTGTTTTACATCTGCTGAGATTTTGATTGTTGCTAATAAATGTGGATTTTTAGAGGGAGTCATTTAACCAACACTGTATTTCTTACACAATTTTGTCTTTGTTTTCGTTTTTTTCCCTCACTGGGGGAAATAATTTTTACTAGAACCTCTCCATCATTTTGCGATATATTGTCAACGTGAGAGTTGTGCCAAATGTTGTGTGGTAGCGGCCATGATGATTTGAAGCCGCTGTATTGGGCCCCCGAGCAGATTAGTCTTGTCAGTATGTGTTGAGCATTGAGATAATGTGATATAGAGAAGTAAAGGTTGTGTTCTTGTGCATGCGGCTTGGCTATAAATTTGTGGGCGCAGCCATTTCTGCTCCATGACTGAAGTTTAAACCAATCAGAAAGTGATATAGGGTCCACTTCCGGTTTGAGAAAAGGAGCTCTTTTGTGTGATACAGGTTTTTTTTGTTGGTATTATTCAGGCTTATCAATACATGCCTTTAGTGGTTTAAAACGTAACAATGATAATTTTTGCATTACATGGTTGACCTGAGACTTTTAAAGAAAAGAAAATGTAATAGAGCAGCACGGCGTTCCAAGTAATTCCACAGTAAAATTACTAGACAGGGAGAGGACAAGCCCTGCTTCTGCCAACACTTGAGGGAAAATGTCAGCCCCCCCCCCCCCCCCCCCCCCCC
>JAUKPP010257557.1:0-12129 GCA_032273245.1 Phyllaplysia taylori
CCCCCCCCCCCCTTCCCCTCGAAGAAAAAAATGGAATTGACACAGGGCAGTGAGAATTTGGCTTCTAAAAAGTGGGGAAATCCTGGCAAACCAGTAAACAATGGCAGCCATTGACAAAATATCTCAAAATCATCAACTCCCGTGTTTTCAAGCTTGCTGTAGACCTAGAGACAAATAGAATGTGTGGTAATTTTGGCATAAATTCTAGTTACATCTGATCTTGGTTGAAGCCTCTCTGGGCAAGTTTTTAGTAGAATTTATGAAAAATTTGGTACTTAAACCGAGGGACGCATTGGGAATTTCTATCGAGTTAGGGGGTTAACTACTGTTGTTGTTGACGTTGTCAGATGGGAGTTAGGCTGTACTGCTGTTGAGACTTAGTCGACCTACTGTCTTGCCACTCTTCTTGGGGCTGGGGCTTGATGAGTAGTAGTAGTAGTCTAGTAGTGTTAGTGTTAGTATCATTGTTGTCATTTTTGTGAGTTAGACTTCTGATTTGGTTAGGTTTGGTTACCAGTTTTACGTCCCCTGCAATATTGTAAGGTCATTAAAGAGACGGGCTACTTCAACCCTGCCTGTCAGGGCCAACCCGGGCTGAGAGGGGAAAATCCCAGCAGAAGAAAACTCGGCGATGAGGGATCGATCCGGGGTCTTCCGCATGTAGTAAGGCGAAGAGCCTAACCATTACACCCCAGCGCCGGTTAGACTTCTGAAACCCAAATAGTAAACTCCCCAAAAAAGCCGACCAAAAAAGTGAGAGGCAAAAAAAAAGTGGCCCAACCTGCTTGGACTTAGAATTAGAATCTACCGCCCATCTAACTAATCAATGGCGACAATGGGAATCTAGACTAGAGATCTAGTCTCTAGATATTCTAGTTCTAGTGCATTCTCACTCTCACTTAATCTACTTCTTAATCTTATCTTACATATTCTTAGAGGGGCAATTTCTGGAGCAACAAAGACATTGCACTGATTAGATCAGCCTACTCACACTCACACTGATTTGAAACATTCATTGTCATTATTCTGATTCATTATTATTCACTTCACACTTCAGACACTTCCTCCAGTCAGTGATGTCGTAGTAGTTGGCCTATTATTATATATAATCTGAATCTCATATTCAGAAGTGAATAAGAATCAGAAACTCAAACAGTCAAAATGAAAAAGTCGTCATAGTAAAGCAATAACAACACTGCTTAACATTAGATCTAGAGTTCTTACTGTATCAGGTAATCCATATATAAATTCGTCTGATGCCATGTTTTGAGACGCCCAATGAGCCCCCTGCCTCTGGCTCTGGGGACAGGATCCCTTCTGAAACGGAAGGAAGGACAAACATTGATTATCGATGCTCTCAGATGTAACGAGTACTTAGCACAAAACAAAATCCTCGACTACAACTACAAAGTTGAGACAAAATTATCAAATTGGTTCCATACTCGACACTTTTCTTTTTTAATAAGGGATGTTGTTGAAAACTAGTCTAGGGCGTAGAAGAGAGTGCTACAAAGACCGCTGAATTTAATTGATCTAATATTATACATTATTGTTTACATTGCCTTCCTCAAGTATTCGAGTAAAGGTACTCGACTTTATAAGAATCGCTCCTTCTGCAGTGTCAGAGTTTGTGATGATGGTACGCAGTACCCGTATGTCGAAAACTTCGCAGAAGTTAATTTTAGATATAAGAGAGTTCTCCGCTATTGCGAAATAAGTTCATGTTGCAATGCGATCGTTCGTTGTTATTGCACCAAGCATCGCGTCTCAGAAAATTATTATTACATTTTTGCTTCAACACGATACAATTCACATGTAAAGACAAGCTTCAATGTTCGAATTCGTCAGTTCGCTCCTGTGATTTGTTATATGTATAACTACATACAAGCTTATTCGTCGAGATTTGAGACAGACGTTCTGAGGAAAAAAGCCCATAACGTAAGATTAAGATTGAGTTGGATTTTCTGTTTTGTTAATTTTTTTATAGGCCTGTTTCAAATAACATGTAAAATGTCGATTTCTCATCAGAGGGATCATTCATAAAGGTAATACATGGTACCTACTACTGTTATGCAGGCCTTATTGCTCCTCACTTTATAGGCCTATAATTATTATCCCCTTCAATATGAAATCATGCACCTTTCTGACCTCCTAGTCTTTTGGTGGTAAGATAATAATAACAATAATAACTAATAACACTACTAATAATATTGATAATGATAATAATAATGATATTTGCATACCGGTAGCGCCTTCCCTTAAAAATGTCAAGCTCAAGGGGCTTCACAGAAGAGTGAAACAATTCAGATACTTAAATGATATGGACAATCGTATAATTAGAATGAGAAAATGTAAACGGAAAAGTGGATCCAAAATAACTTTATCGGCTTTTTAGCGTAGATTGACTGGACTATTTATGCATTAGGCCTATACATGTATTGTGTGTGGGCATCACCTGAAGTCATTGGCTGGAACGGCATGACCATCACATGCAATGTAAACAGCAGGCCCCAAGACAGAACAGTTAGGCCTACCTAAGACTAAGAGCGACTACTTTTAAGTACATGTAGGTCTATTCTGTCTTGGGGCCTACTTTATTTTCCCTGAAAATGGGCGGGGCTCTCGAACCATAGACATAGGCATCTTTATTTGTGGAGCTAAGCTCGCCGGAAGTCAACCACGCCCCTTTTTAAGAACTCAGATGTAACGCTAAAACGCACTTTTACGCACCTCCTAAAATCATATTTCTTTCTCAACAGTAGGCCTAAATTGGACAGTTTTTAAGGTTTCGTGGCACATTTTGATTTTGTACAGTGTGTGCGACTGATTTTTAAAAATACATTTAAAATGAAATAAGAGGAAGGGGGTAGAGATTGAGAGGACAATATTTTATGTTGAGAGGTCCAGTAATCATATAGTTAAGTAAAGCGGTTCGACTACCACCAGGAAAATTCCATTCTCGAGAGAGGAAGAGAGATATTGAAGCAAAGAGGAACCAGTCCTCTCGGGGAAAGAGAGATGGACAGAGGAAGAGAGAGAGAGGGGGGGGGGAGGGTGTGTATTGTTAGATATAGGCCTATGGCCTATATAGGCTATATCATATACTGGTGCAAATCCCTGTTTGTTGCACGGGATAATACATTTTTGTAGCCTATTAATTTTGTCACTATTATAATAATGGTACCCGTATCGTTCTCTCTGTCGATCTTTCCAGTATAGGCCTATTTTTCTTAGAAACTAAGCCCACTGCCGCTGTTGGGACCCACGTTTGGGACTTCTTCCAATACACCGGGAAAGTGTGACGTCACGCGCCCTAGCGACTTACGCCTTGGCTCTAAACAATGAACCAAGATGAACCCCAAAACTTCTGACCCATGAGCGCAATTTTTCTGATTTTTCAAAACTCATACATAGCCTAAGCACTTGATACGAAAGTCATTTTCATAGCGAAAGTAGAGACTATGCCTATTTATGAGCTTATAACATTCCGTAATATTTTCATGAGCGTTGAGTGACCAGTGGAGTATGGCGACTTTCTCTGTGTGCCGCCAGCCTAAGCAATCTTTTCATAGAGGTCTGTGGTGGCCCCAACCGACCCGAGTGAGAACAGGGTTCGCAGGCAAGCAGGAAGTAGGGGAGGGAACTGATAACTATTTTACTATATTTAGCCTAGTGACGGCTGACGGACGACGGCTCTGATCCGCCAATCGGTTTGTTATTTTATTTTTTAGTTTATAGCTCCTTTCACCTTTCCTTCCATTTCCAGTCTCTACTTGAGACTTGAGGCGAGACAGAATCGGTAGGTGGACAGGCACCAGGCTTTCTTAAAAAATGTGGTCCTGGAAGAAATTCTGAACAATAAGACCCCGCTGGGATATGGCCGTGTGAAGTGAAAGTAAAAATTTACGGATAATTTGGCTTGACTGCTGCGAAACTCCTGACCCAAACCACACCCTTTTTATTTCTTTCCTCGCCCATCAGTTGGGATAAAGATTTGAGCTATCTAGAAGAAGCTTCTTCTTCTTTTTCAGCAATTCAATGTAAAAAACTGATCATGCTCTCCAGACATGTAGCCAGCTAGCTCAGTTGTCAGTGAGTTGCCCTGATAATCACTGATATATCTCTTCTTACTCTTGTGCTGCAATTTTCGCCCAGTGCCAAATCTCGCCCACCTAATGGGAATCTAGTGTTAAACTGTGTATTCCTACGCGTTCGTAGGTGGGCGAAAACTGGGGCAACCTAGATATATAGATCTAGATATCTAGATCTAGATCTAGGCTGCTGTCTGCTCCAGGTATTTTTTTTTTTTAGCCCCACAGCTTCTGTCTCATGTTGGTTCCCTCAGGCCAGAATTGGCATTGTAAGGTTCTGTATGTTGGGCAATCTCGGAGAATGTGTTGTGGAGGTTGAATTCCTGTATTGCAGGGACGTTCATTCATGGGCGAGACTTTCACTTAGTTTCAGCCTGTAACTAGCCTGCAGTGGCCAGTCCTTAGACGGAAGAGGATGGTCTGCTAAATTTAATGCCTCTTGTAACTTGTAAGTAGCAGGTGGATTGGGTCATGACTGTTTTCAACACCAAGCCCTCTTTTCCACATCAAGCTGCAATGGTTGCAAATGATGGTCTTAGCTTCGCTGTAGATGAAGGGGTGGATGAACTGGTCCATCTGGCTTCCTGCTTTTGAGAGGGCATCTGCATTTTCATTCCCTTGTTGTACTCCTCAGTGAGAAGGCACCCACTGCAAGGCCACGGTGGCTTTCTTTGATAGTTCTTGGAGAGCTTACTTGATCTCTCTGCTGTTTTTCATTCTTTTGATTCTGTACATTTTGTAGCAGGGACTTGCACTCCAGTGAAGAAGAGGATTTTGCTGGATGGGGGAGTTGATGGGATAGTCACAATTTATATGGCTTCCATCACTCAGTGCTGTTGACTCCGCACGATAGTTGGAAGAGCTTGTAGAAACAAACTTTTGGAGAGTTATGATTTGGATGGGGGGTGAACTGGCAAAGCACGTTCCATCTTAGACAGGTTAGAACTCTTCCAGGGAAAGGAAAATGGTGTCCGTTTCCGCATCGGACAGGTTTCTGTTTTATGCCGGTGATTTTAGAGGAATTTATCAAGGGGGGAGCGGGATGATTTTGTTAAAAGAGGTTTCTGTTTTATACAGGTTTCCGTTTTTGCAGGTGGAGTGTATTTCAGTTGAGCCTGTCCATAACGGTTGCTTATGATCAGAGAGAAAAATGGCTGCTATGGACATGCGGCTGCTTTGGAGAGAGTGTGGGTCAGGGTCACTTATCACATGTACAAGGATATGACACTTAAGTTCTAATGAACTACATGTAAGCCCCCAGCTATGCGGTCAAGAAGGGGTTTGGAGTTTGAGCATGAAATCTTTTGCATCATTTTCCTCAGAAGTGACTTCAATGCGAGCAGGTTGAGAGGCATTTTATCATGGAAAATGGCTTACTGGGGCCATGTTGGCCTGGGAGTGTTATGAAGGGGTTGGAAAACTGGGAGAAATGCAATGGTGTCATGGAACAGTGGCTGTTAGTACGGGTGGCGGCAATGGAGATGTGACCACTTACATATTCACCATTTCCATAACAAACAGCCACACAGTGATTACTTTTTACAATGAATCCTACTTAAACTATAGAATTTTTGTCAATGTAGACAGTTGACATTCATTGGTGATTTACAATGATTGCTTGCTATGTTCAGGCCAATCAAGATGGGGAAGCTGAATATCTTTGAGATCTCCCTTGCCAACGGAAGTGGAGTTTTCTATGCTGGGACCTATGTGCAAGGGCATGTTACAGTTGAACTGAAGGAACCCATGAAGATGAGAGGTATGATTATGAAATGTCACTGAGAGATAGAAAGTAGCTTTGAAAATTTTGTTTTGCCTCAACAAGATCTGCATATTTTTTGTTTTAATTTCCTGGTATACTTCTTCATGAAGTATTTTTGCATTCTCAGAAAATATCCATTTGTTTTAACTTTAACTTTACATTGCATCAAATGTCACCCTACTCTACCTATCCAACCCTCACTGTTCACCTACCATCCGGCATAGATTACTAAGATTAACACTAACAAAAACATCTCTTAAAATTGCTTGTATAAATCAGGTTTCCTCACCCCCGTTTTCTTTTCTTTGCTTATTTCTTTGATATATATATGTCTTTGCCATTACCATTCATGGGAGGAGGGAGGAGGGTTGCAAAAATTACTCACGAGGCGTGACTTTTATATTTCTTGTATTTCCCAACTAAAGGTATCAAGCTGACTTTTGAAGGGAAAGCATATGTTCATTGGACAGAGCAACATTCAACTGGTTCTGGGAAGAACAGGCGGACAACAACAAGACACTACAGTGCCACAGAGAATTACTTTGATCAGGATGTCTTACTCTTTGGAATATGTAAGTATTAATGAAAGTAGAAAGGCATGCAGGAGAGTGTACAGGAAACCTAAATTCAGTCATGAAAATTCATGAAACAACTCGGCTTCCAACATTATGATTGAAAAGTTAGTTTGGTGGGTTGGCAACTTTTGAGTCACATAAATAGATAGTGTGCACACTTATGTCGAAATCACAGATTTTTACAGAATGACCTAAGTTAAAAATCTATTCTTATTTGATGGTCTTTACCAAGTGCCGTGGTTTTCACAAAAAAATAAAAAAATTTAGGCCCCTGATTTGTGTGTGTGTGTGTGTGTGTGTGTGTGTGTGTGCGTGCGTGCGTGCGCACGTTTGAGTACGAGTGGTAGAGACGCGTGAATGAGTTTTGCTATTTCCATGTTACGTGAATATTATGTTTTGAAGGAAACACCAAGCCATTGTGCCAGTGACTGGACAATAAACGATTATCTTATCTTATCTTATCTTATTTTGTGAGAATCATGATTATGAATTGGATCATTGGTAGATTTAAACATTTTGGATGTAGTAAATTTTTAACTGTACGATATCTGTCTTGTAGAGCCATGTTTTTACTCTGCCCTCGATTACATGATAACAGTATTGAGTAGTACTCAAGCTCGAGATTCCAATTACAAATACAATGTTCATGTATATAATGACAATAGTGAAGCTGGAAATAATGCACATTATTGGTTTTGAAAACGACTGAAGACATTGAATGGAGGAGTGAGGTGCTCTATGGTCTTATTAAGCATCTATTGCATCCTTGTTGTCATCTTTTATAAATGGAGGATATTGTTAGTGCCCTAGATTTTTTAAGAGTGTAATTGTTAGTTGAATCTTTTACAGGATATCCCAATAGTCGTGCACCATCCTTAAAACCTTCATGAAATTTGTGCACCATCTTGAAAGATGTTATAACTATAGAGTGCCAATGGGCAGTCTAATGGTTAGGCTGCTGGACTCGTAATTGGAAGGTTGCGGGTTCGAGTCCAAACTTGGGCCCAACATGCCCTTGGGAAAGTCATTTCACACAAATTTTCCTCACTTCACCCAGGATTGAATGAGTACCCGGCTATTGACAATGAAGGATCTTGTCTGTATGTTACATGCATTAGCACCTGTAAAATGGCAGCTTGCACTGTATGCTTTCCAGGAAGTTGAGGTTTCTGAAGGATTTGGTCTGTTCGGGTAATACATGTAATTGGTTTTAAAGCCCATGAAGCCTGCTTTCAAGTGGGGGATATGCACTATATAAATGCAGTCATTGGATTGCCACTGGAACTCTCATACATGACCGGCGCTGTGGTGTAATGGTTAGGCTCTTCGTCTTGCATACGGGAAGACCCTAGATTGATCCCCGATCGCGGACGATCTGGGTTTTTTTTTTCTGCTGGGATTTTTTCCCTCTCAGTCCGGGTTGGCCTTGACAGGCAGGGTCGAAGTAGTCCGTCTCTTAAATGACCTTATAGTGTTGCAGGGGACATAAAACTGGTACCCAACAACATCTCATAGTATGTAAGAGACGGATGTCTTCACTGAATACATGCTTGCTTTGTTGCTGAGGTAGCTCAGTTCTAGCATTTATCGTCGGCTAATTCCAATCTAGCTGGTTTCTAATGGGAAGCAGTTTTCTGTAAATGTACAGAAATTAATTATTTTTTTGGGGGGCTCAGTATGTCTTTTGTGAGATCAGGAAATTGAAAAGCCTACTTGGGGTCGCTGCAAAAGTTCAGTAATTTCTTTTTAGTTGAGTTTAATTTGAATTTGAAAATTTGTCTTTCAGGGTCTGGCCAGGGCAGCAGTACCAGTGAACTTCCCACAGGAAGGCACACATTCCCTTTTCAGTTCCAGCTTCCTCCAGGCCTGCCGTCATCATTTGAGGCATGCACAGGCCATGTGAGGTACACTGTGAAGTGCAAAATTGACAAACCTTGGAAGTTTGATCACAAGACCAAGAGGCCATTTACTGTTATCAGTATCTTGGATCTGAACCAGCAGCCATCGTACAGTGTGAGTACCTTTACATGGAGTATAGCCAATAGCCAAATGTGAGATAAGCTGCTGAAGTAAGTACTCATTGGATTTTGGTCAGATAGACATACACATTTGATTATAGGGTTTTTATTAATCCTGATGAGTTGTTGAAGAGATTATGTTCTAGCTTTCTTTGTTAACAGGCTAACACGATTTGAATGAGGAGGGTTGGAAAAATACAGTATTTATCGTTCTTGCAGTTGCAGAGTGTACTGTGATGTATGAGAGAGAGCAGATACTTCTCATGGAAATAACATCTACGATGCTCACTGCTTATCAATGGACATCTCATGTGACCAGAAGAAGGGGATTTTAAGTGACCACGCTTTGTACTAATCATTGAAGAATGACGTTGATATTCATTAGAGTTCACACTGCTTGTTTTGATTTTTTTCAGCAACGCATCCAAGGGGCAAACCAAAAGCATCTGTGCTGCCTCTGCTGCAAGTCTGGCCCCATTGAGGCAACTTTTCATCTTGACCGACAAGGGTATGTTCCAGGAGAGGCCATAAAGCTGTATGCTGAAATATCGAATGGAGCAAACAGAAAAATGGACAAGTCCTATGTGGACTTGAAAATGGTACTTTTTAATCTTCCAAATTCTTTTGTCACTATTTTTCAGATATGAGCTTTAATCATTGTCTGTTGCTGTAGTTGCAAAATGAATTTTTAATACAACAATATAATTCTTGTCTTTATGGAGAAATGCTCTTGAATGGGTTTCGCTTAGCTGAACACCTTTGAAACATAATGTTCCCTGCTCCTTAGTAATGTCCTATGAAAATGTGACTTATGAAATAATGGATTTCTTTGAATGGTCCATAGGAGCTTTTTATGATACATTAACTTTGCATTGAAACTCACACCAAGCTATTTCTTACCTTTCCTTTTTAACTGAGGTTATGACAAGGTCACACATTGACATATTAACTTAAAAAGATACCACCAATGCCATGATAGGAAATGACAATTTGTTTAGCTAGTTATAGCTTGTGTAAAGGAAGTATACATGAGGAGTACATTTTTTTTTTTATCATGTGTCTGGTCTTTTTTTTTCTTGTATTTCTCACATGACAGTAGCCTGTCTCTTGAATAACCTTAAAGTATTGCACGGGATGTAAAAGTGGTATCCAAACCAAACCAATGATAAGAAATCCGCAGAGTTATGTCTTCATTTACTCAGTGCAGTGCATTCTTAACTGTGTAACTCTTTTCAGATAACAACTTTTCATGCCACCAGCAAGTCGAAGACAGTGACTACTGAAGTTGCTCGCGTATCCAGGCCTGAGATCGAGGGCAACTCGGAGGACTCGTGGACTGGAGAGGAGCTTATCATCCCCCCTTTGCCGCCCTCATTTCTTGTTGGCTGCCGCATCATAGACATTCATTACAGGCTGCAGGTGAACTAACCCTCTACTGGCCTCTTTGGATTATAGTTAGGGTCTTCCCGATAATGCAGAGGGTGGGAGTTAGATTCCTGTATTGGACATGATATCTCCCTTTCTCTGTTGGGATGTTGTGTCCCTCTGGGCTTAGGTTGACCTAGACAGACAGGGTCAAAGTAGTCTGCCTCTAAAATGACCATTCAGTGTTACAAGGGGCATAAAACCAAAAGCAAATGAAACCAATTAGCGACCTCAGCTTCTGTCACAATAGCTCAGGATGGAGGTTAATGTAATAGATTTTTCTAGCTATTCATGTTGTAAACAAATAAACCTTAATGTATTTCTGCCTAAGAGGTAACGATCAGCATCTGTGGTGTAATGGTTAGACTGTTCACCTATCATGCAGAGTATGAGAGTTAAATCCCCACATTGGATGAGCATCTCCGTCTTTCTGCTGGGATGCTGCATCCTTCTCAGTCTAGGTTGGCCTTGACAGGCAGAGTCAAAATAGCCCACTTTTAAAATAATCTTACCTTACAGTATCTTATGGGCATAGAATTGAAAAACAAACTAAACCAAATCAAACCACTCTAAGGGAGCCCATGCACAAACATTTTTCCCCCCATCAGCTGAATGTGGACCCATCTGGACCTGCTCTTGATCTGGAAGTTCCTCTGGAGGTTGTGATTGGTACCATCCCGTTGGCTCAAGTTGTGGAGAGATTCCCACCTGTAGCTCCTACTGGTCCTCCTCCTGTGGGATTTGACCAGTGGTACTCGCCCTCTGCACCCTCAGCACCCTCTGCAGATGCCCTGTATCCTGCACCACCCCCAACAGGCATTCCTAATCTGCGTAAGTGAAGAACAAGTTGATAATGTTAGGGATGGGTTTGATCAACTTAAATGTTATTGATATTTTTGCTTTCTTATTATACATGTAGTTAGGTGCATACTGTGAAAATGTGGTTTTTTTCGCGTGATTATCACTTTTGTGTTTTTCGCGGATTTGGAAAAAATTTGGGCAAATAACAACCATGCGAAATTTTTCAGTAGAACGCAGTGTGAAATAGTCAGTGAACGAGCTTACGAAAGGGGCAAAACACAATGCCATTCTTATTCTTACTAAAAGTTTTTGAATGTTCAATCAAACGTTTGGCTCTGTGGGAATATATGTGTGAGCATTTTCACCATTAGGCCTTTTGGGAGCTTAAGAGTGTGAGCATCCCGAGAGAAAAGTCATATTTCTTTGGCCGATGTTATCTTATTGCGGTTTGGTGCATTTCCTCTTGTCTATCCTATCCATCTCTTACGATTGTAATAAGCAGTGAACACACATAGCTGCCAACCTTACGCCAAAAAAACACAATCTTACGCTTTTATCAGCCATCGTACGCTTGTATGTCTTTTCATTGAGATTGTGCGCTTTTTGGGGTTTGCGCTTTCTTAATATACGGAGCCACGCTGGTCCTCGTCGTCAGCCGGTTATAGAAAATTCTGGTATTGAAGTCATCGGTTAATACTTAATCAGATACTATTAAACGGTGCACTGAGGACCAAGGCCGGAATCATGTGTGGTTTGATTACTTTCGTGATCAATTCTGTTTGTATCTTCAAAATTGAAGACGACTAGTGCCACTGATCTAGTCAGCCTAGTTCTTATCAAGGCCTACTGTCTGTCCCATTCATTGCCCAATGTTCAGTCAGCCGTACATTAGTATTAGGCATGTATCTCTCTCTTATCATATTTCCTTCCGTTTCAGGATTGCACACTTTTTTTCTTAATCTTACTCTTTTTGAACATCAGCTGTATACTTTTTCATGGGTTTGGGTTGGCAGCTCTGAGCACAGTACATATTGATTCTTCACGCCACCCCCTCTCCAGCCATCACCAAATTTCTCATAAAGCCATTAAACAAAGATATTCACTCATTAAATGAAATGAAGTGCAGCTGTAGAAATGTGTTGCATGCTTGCTGCACTTACCTGTATTACTCCTGTATTTATTTTGGTTCAGTCCTGTTTCAGTGTCATAAAAAAAAGTGCTATTGCTAGCCCTCAAAGTTAAATGACAGTTTATTTTGGCCTTTGTCGTAAGAGCTCCATTTACGTATCTTTTTTAAAGAGCGTATGAAACGTCAACACGCGCGATTTACTCAAAATTTAACTTTGCTGAAAGGTCCAAAGAAAAAAAACGAGTTCTACAAATTGTGATGTCACAATTTATGTGTAGCAAGGGAGCTCACTGTGGTAGAAATTAGGAGTCATTTCCGCTTCACTTCC
>JAUKPP010257568.1:0-12129 GCA_032273245.1 Phyllaplysia taylori
GCACCAACCCTCATTCCCGGCCGCAATCTTACACCCCCCCCCCCCCCCCTTACCCCCCCCCCCCCCCCCCCTCCCCGCCCCATCATGCATATTTCCAGTTCGCCACACTTTGCTCAACAACAATGAGGACGAGAACAACAGCAACGACATGAACAACAATAATAACCACACATACCATGTATTATCATTTCTTCACAATTCCTGACAACCCACCGTTCTCCACACATCACTACACAACACGAAAAAAATATATCAGCAACAAAGACAAAAACAGCAACAAAGACAATAGTTTCAACAAAGACAGCAGCAACAACGCATCGTTTTGACAATGACCACAACTACAAAAACAGCAAAAAAAAAACAACACTGTCGACAACAACCACAACAACAAAGACAACAGCAACAACACTGTTGACAACAACTACAACAACAACAAAGACACTTGATAACAACAACACAATAACAGCAACAAAAAAAACAGCACTCGACAAAAACAATAAAAACAACAAAAAGAGCAACAATAACCACATACATGAACAATACTGTACTAATTCCTCAGCGAATCCCTAACAACTCACCCAGGCTGACTTGCAATTCTCCACACTCCGCTCATGAATCCGAAACATCTCGACCACGCTGATCCTCTCGGGGTCCGCCTGACGATACTCCACGCGGGGGACCAGGTCCATACCAAGTTTGCTGCAACATGGAACAGAAGGGACAAATTATCATTTGTTCTATTGAGGTCTTTTACGGCAGAAGGGAAACATTATCATTTGTTCTATTGGGGTCTTTTACGGCAGAAGGGACACTTATTATTTGTTCTATTGGGGTCTTTTACGGCAGAAGGGAAACATTATCATTTGTTCTATTGGGGTCTTTTACGGCAGAAGGGACACATTATTATTTGTTCTATTTAGGTCTTTTACGGCAGAAGGGACACATTATCATTTGCTCTATTGAGGTCTTTTAAGGCAGAAGGGACACTTATGATTTGTTCGATTGAGGTCTTTAACAACAGAAGGGACACATTATTATTTGTTCTATTGAGGTCTTTTACGGCAGAAGGGACACTTATCATTTGTTCTATTGAGGTCTTTTACGGCTGAAGAGACACCTATTATTTGTTCTATTGAGGTCTTTTACGGCAGAAGGGACACTTATTATTTGTTCTATTGAGGTCTTTTACGGCAGAAGGGACACTTATCATTTGTTCTTTTACGGCAGAAGGAACACATTATCATTTGTTCTACTGACTGAGGTCTTTTACGGCACTATCAAATTTGCCTGACGTGGATTTTCGTGATAGCGAAGTTCTGCTGACGCAGCACGCAAATGACAACCCTCAGAGAAACTTAAGCCTGATTGAGTGCTTAAGTAAAAACCAAAACAAAAAGAGGCTAAAACAGCTGAGGCTGGCACCTCTATAAATAATCCACACTCCTTACTACTTCTTGAAGTGGTCTTTAAGACCTACAGAGCCATGACAGTCTGGCTCTGCACCCTGGGGCTGGAGAGCCTTTAAATTGGCCTCTTAATACTGCAGAAATGTAATGCAGTTTCAAGACATCCCTAGAGCGTATGACTGCTAAGTGCAACGCAGCCATTTATAGGTTTACTACCAATATTGATAGAGAACATTTTTCAACACAATGTGTTCTTCTCTCTTCCCCACAGCCAACATGAAAGATGGGCTGCCCTTGAGGGACAAAGAGTACTGACCAATGTCCAAAGGAGTTCAAGGCGTGGAAAGTGAAGTAAGTAGACAATGTTCATTCAGCAAGACGAGGTATGAGCACATTGGAGTAATGGTTGTTGCTGTTATCCAACGGGGACTTTTGAGATGATCGCTCTTTAAGTGGTCTTTAAGAACTACAGAGTCATGACAGTTGGCTCTGCACCCTTAGGCGGGAGAACCTTTAAATTGGCCTCTTAATACTGCAGAAGTGCAATGCAGTTTCAAGACATCCCTGGAGCGTATGACTACCAAGTGCAATGCAGCCATTTATAGGTTTACTAACAATATTGATAGAACACTTTTCAACACATGGGCATTTCTCAAAGACTGAACAACATGTATGTCACATCGCTTCAATGTTGTTCTCGTATAGCTACTTGTGTAAAATAGTTCACACAGTGGAGTAACGGTTAAATGTAGGCACACCAGATGAACTCATGATGTAATGGTTAGGCTCTAAGTCTGCCACGCGGAAGACCGGAGTTTGATCCCCCGTACGGGTGATCTGCAGTTTTTTCCTGCTGGAATTTTTCTCTCTCAGCCCAGGTTGGTCCTGACAGGCAGGGTCGAAGTAGCCCGTCTCTTTAATGACCTAACAGTGTTGCAGGACATAAAACTGGTAACCAAACCAAAGAAATTCCCACTTTTCGCAAATGTCTAACTATGTGTGTGTATTGCTTTGACGTCAGCTGTAAGCTTAAATCATGAAGGACATTGTGTCCAAATTTGATTACGCCATTTCGATTAAAAAAGAAAATATCGCATGAGGCAGGGCTTTTCTGTCAGACCTTACCTGGTGGGGTAAGTTGAACATACATTTATCAAAAAGGTTGCTCAGAGCATTATTATTGAAAGGATCCTGAATTTTTCACATTTATTTGCTACCTGCACCTCTTGCCTTTTTATTCACACACAGAAAAGTAGGCCTACTATGTGAACCTTTTCTCATGTCAGAGCAAAATGATTCTAGAGCAAGTCGAAGCTGCACAACTTGATCAGCACTCTGGGATAAGTTGATCACTGCATAAGATAAGATAAGATTAATTTTATTGTCCATGCATGGGAGATTTCCTTGCTTCACAGCATTCCAATTACATAGAGACAAGACACTGGATGGTGAAAAATCATGCATCATGGGTAATAATAATAAGCATTATAGAGCGGGGTTGGGGGGTGGAATTCATATAGGCCCCAACGGCGAGACACGAATGGCATGAGGAAAAACGATTGATACGATCGTAATAGCGCTCAGTCCTACAACACAAATATGTCTGAGCCTGTCCGATCTTTCACTACTGATGATAAGGCGATGAAGAGGGTGTGTGTGATCTTCAATGTAATACACTTTTTAATTTCTTTTGGCATAAATAATCAAGTATTTCTTCAAGATTTAAAAAAATATTGCTGCAGGTTTTCTCTGACTTGGTGATAACTCTGTTGAGTAATATAAGCCTTTGGGAAAGAAAAAGCTAGTAAGAATAAATTAAATAATTATTTTGAAAGGCGTGAAAATGTAAAAATGAATTAAAGTTACTCACGGGGTAAATTGATCACCAGCTCAACTTACCCCATTTCCTGGTGATCAAATTACCCACGACCACACTTCGAATTTCGATGACCAGACATTCTAAAGAGATGCAAAGATGGTATGAAAACATGTAACTTTCAAATCAACATTGGCAGACATTGCCAAAACACATGATAACTCTTCTGTTGCGTGAAAATAATCGGAGAAAGTGCAGGTGGGTGGGAGGGAATTTAACTTCCATGTGCAAATTTTAAATTAAGCGATTTGATTTGAAAATAGGACTTGCGATCCCAGTCCAAGTAACATATGGAAGTTGCAATCATCAAAACAAAGGTCCACTGGGCAGATTAAATAAAAATATTTTGAATTGTGAATACAAGCCTGGGGTGATCAAACTTATCCGGGTGCTAAATTTATCCCACTTTCCCCTATATAAAGTTGCATGAAAATCCATTGAGTATTATTAAGCAAAATAAGGCGAAAAAGCAGGAACCTGTTGCTGTTTTTATTTTGTTCACCTTGTAGTATTGAAAGAAGAGCTATCATGAATCATGATTACCTCCTTGACATCTTTATAATATTGCTGCTTGGTTTTCTTCTTTCTTTCACTCAGACAACACGAAGGATGAGCCGCCTGTGAGAAAGGAGATGTCCAAATGTCCAAAGGAGTTCAAGGTGCAGACAGTGGAGTTGGATGACCGTGTTCTTTCAGCAGGACAAGGTCTAATGAGTGGATTCGAATGCAAGCAGATGTTAGAATGTGAACAGGCCAGTTGAAGCCAGCGACAGAATTATTGATAGACCTTCTCATAAAGTGAACATGGATCCAGGCCTTCACTAACACTTGTTTTAGAAGGATTTTTTTAATGCAGTGGACTGACACTATCAGAATTTTTTTTTAAACACACTAGAAGCTTATTGATGAAATAATCCTCAAAAGACAGTGGAGATAAATAGATCACAGACTCCAAAAGCCAGCAGTCGGCATCAGAGGGCAAGTGCTAAGCTGCATTACACAAAGGGAAAGGATAGAGGCTGATCAAAGAACATAACACTGAGATGTTGCAGATGGAAAAGCAAGCAATGATAGTGATCATGAAGTGTATATGGACTTGTCATAGCCCTACTCATGGCATAAAGGTGGAGGCCTTGTTATCACAACTTGACGCAATGACGAGATAAATAGGATACCTGGGGTTCTTTTCAGGCAAACAATTAATTTTTCTTATGAGCTTAATTTTGATGTTTTGACCCATACTCGATTCGGAAGTTTTCGCCCAAACTTGTTTCGGAAGTTTTCACCCGTTCTCGATTGGACGTCCTCGCCGCGTTTAATTCGAAAGTTTTCAACCACGCTCGATTGGACTTCCTCGCCTTCGCTTAATTCGAAGGTTTTGCCCGCGCTCGATTCGGCGTGCTTGCGGGCCCGCGCTCAATTCGGAAGTTTTTGCCTGTGCTCGATTGGATGTCCTTGACCGCGCTTAATTCGAAGGTTTTGCCCACGCTCAACTGAGCGTCCTCGCTGCCCCCCGCTAAATTCGCAGGGTTTCGTCTGTGCTCGATTGGATGTCCTTGCCCGCACTTAATTCGAAGGTTCCACCCACGCTCGATTGGACGTCCTCGCCAGCCCGCGCTTAATTCGAACGTCTCACCCATGCTCTGTTGGGAGGTTTCTGCCTGTGCCGTATTTGGGGGGCTTTGTACGTGTTTAATTTGTAGGTTTTTACTTGCACTTTATTCAGGGCTTTTGCATTCACTCAAAGTTTGGGATTTTTTACATTCCTTCAATTTCGGATCTTCTCGCTTTCAGGGCATGTAGTTCACTTGCGTTTAAACAGGGGATTTTAAGAGACATAAATATAATTGAGGAAACTGAAGTAATTTATATCTCATCATTGTGTCTAGATGTTCTTCATGGCAGCATCGGCAAAATGAGAACAAGCTCATCCTGAGATTCTTCATTTACAAGGAGGAGCGTTATACGTCACCTGCTAGTGGCAACATGTGCTGGGGCCAGATCTTTATGGAGACCAGACTGTCAAGGGACATTGTTCTTTTCTTTTCCACTCATTGTTTTTTCGTCTCAGAGCTGCATTATTACATCTCCATTTTTCAGTTTTTTAAATGAATGTATAGATTTAAAGTTAGAGGTTTTTTGTATCAGTTGAAGTACGAATTTTATCTATACTCAGTTAAAGAAGAAACTTTGCATTAATGTTTAGTAACAAGTGATATGCTATTGATGGCATGCAGTGAAATTTTGCTAACTTTCTTAAAAGGCCTTTTTGGGGGGGGGCCAAGTAGGCCTACTCGTATATACGATGGCTGTCCCAGGAATTAACAGGAAAGGGTCATAGTTCAATAAGTAGGCCTTTAGAGATATTTTCAAATCTGTAAAAAGCTTTTTGTAGCTAGTGAAAATTCCCTTATTGGTGGCATATAAAAATACTCAAAATGGACCCAACTACTTTACAACAGTCGACTATGGATGATTTCGTGTTGCCATGGGAGTAAAATAAAATCATATGTTTAGACTGACTGTTTCATGAAAAAGAAAGACTTGAGAAAAAGATCAACTTGTGCAAGTTCACCACAAGTGGAGATGACAGCATTATACATGTATATAACGGATAACGACCCCGATACAAAATTGGTCAATAGAAGAGATCAGAGCTGTAGTAGATTTCACCTCACAAAAGGGAAAAAGTCCAGCTGAATCCGAGTAGAATTTGAAAGTAGAAAATGTAGCAGTGATGTGTAACTGACTGTTCAAGTTGTAACACAATTATGACAAAACTTTATCTCTTAACAAGTTTCTTTTTATTTGTGGGACAGCCCTTTTTGAAGTATGATCTCAATATTCAGTTCCCAACACGCCATAACTCAAATGTTTTGTTTTAGACAGACACATTAAGTCCAGTAATTTTCAGATTGGAGATGGTATAATGCAGTTCTGAACCAAGATGCTATTGTTGTTGTTTATCTAACAGTAGAACCCACATATCTCGACATCTTTTAACTTAACATTCGGCTTAAGTTGACTTGATTTGGAATTCCTAACTTTTTCTTTAGACAGTGGATGCTGGTTAAGCTGAAGTCAGCCGGACTGACTGAATTCTTCCGGTTTAGACAACTTTTCGGTTTAGAGTAAGTCTGCTCGGGGAAGCGCACAGTACTAAGTACGAACCTAGTTTCGAGTGAGTGTTCGCAAAGTTTGCGCATTGTGCTTTCTTTTCGGAATTATAAGGTCACTTGATTAAATTGGCTAACATTCACACAGAATAAATGCAAGGGTAAGATGAGCATGACTTGGACTTCCTTGGCTGCTTGTAGTAGGCTAGTTGTTGTAGTAGGCTTGTACTGTGCTCTACGCTTGTGCTACATAGTAGAAAGAGACCAGTGACAGTGATGTCATGAAACACAACAGGTAATTTGTCTCTTTTCCTCTTTTTTCTTTCTCCTTCTGTCTATCTCCACCTCTCCCTCTCTCTCTTCAGTTTTTTTCCTTTCACTCCCCCCGCTCTCCTCCCCCACACCTCATCAAGCTCCCTCTGTTGTCTCTTCCCTCTTCTTTCATCTTTCTATCTGCTTCCTTTCTTTTGCTCATTCCTGCTCTCCCTTCCCAACAAGGCATCACTTCTTCTTCTTTCTTTGTCTTTCGTTTCTCAAGAACAATAGGCGCCAGGCAAACCTATTCTGCGATTACCAATCCAAACAACAATGTTACATGGTTTACAAAAGTTAGGAGTCGGGCTTACTCGTTCATGCTGTTTGCTAGTTCGCGTTCACCTGTGACGTCATACACACTTGATAGGGCCTTTGATGCCTTTCTATGTTCCCGCTATCAACATGCATGCCTTCTTGAGCTGCTCTTCTCTTACGCGATAGAAAACTTTGGCAATCATTCTTTTTTTTTTCTCACTTCCTCATTTTACCTGCACACCTCCTCAACCGACGCTGTGGTGTAATGGTTAGGCTCTTCGCCTGTCATGCGGAAGACCCTGGTTCAATCCCCGTTTGCGGACGATCTGGGGTTTTTCTGCTGGGATTTTTTTCCCTCTCAGCCCGGGTTGGCCCTGACAGGCAGGGTAGAAGTAGCCCGTCTCTTAAATGACCTTACAGTGTTGCAAGGGACGTAAATCTGGTAGCCATACCAAATACCTCCTCAACTCTTCTGTATCAACCCCCCCCCCCCCTTCTCTCTTTCTCTCTCTCCGCCTCTGTTTCTCCTCTCACTCAGTCACATCCTTTTTTTGTTTCCTCTCTTTTCTTCTTTCTTTCTTTGCGTTTTGGTTCACAGAGACAACTATAATAATAGGCATCGGGCGTAAAATCAAACTTACAGTGTGGCTGCCTATTTAAGACAACCACTGAAGCAAGATTTACAAGACTTTACATGTGGGTCCAAGGCCTTTGCGTGTTGTTTATCATTACACCGCATACTCTACACAGTGTGTGTAGTGTCTAGTTAAGTAAACCCACTAAGCACAGTAGGGTAGGCTTACCCATGCAGCGGCATTGCCCTCGGCCCTTAGACCAACATGTGCACGTTCGTATGTCACTCTCTTCTCTTTCGTAACCTTGACACTTGTAAAATGTTATGATCCACGTCACTTGGGGAGTTGTTTGTAAAAAATTTGAAGATCGAACTCTCGGAATTCTTTTCGGTTTAGAAGCAGAAGCCTTTCAGTTAAACGTTAGTTTTCTTACAAAGAAGGAAAAATTCCGGCATTATGTTTTCTTTCAGATTATCACAATTTTCAGACTAGCCACTATTGGTTTAAGCAGCATTCACTGTATATTTTTACCTCGACCTCCGGCATTGTCGACTTCTGCGGGTTCTATTGTATATGATGTGAACATGTTACCGGTAAAGTATGTAATCCAGGAATTCTGAAGAAAGCATTTTTTTTTATTTTTCTCAGTACATCAAGGAAGCATCTGTTTACTGGCCCAAAAACACAGCTTAACTTTTGCAAGTTTTTGTGTTATAAAATTTATAGGCCTACTTGTATAATCCTAACCCTATGTGATGCAATAACAAGTCATGACCAAAGTTGGAGAAGTGTTTTATAATGATCATAGACTTTTTTTTTTGGCAATTGTCTTTTAATACAAATGACAATCCACTATATAGGCCTACTTTGCCGGTAACATTATACATTTTATGAAAAATCCAAGCTTCATCTTGTGAAAATAATTTTTCAATAAAAATGGAGAAAGAACGAAAAAAAAGGAGGAAAGAAGGAAGAAAATAATATTATACAGGTAGGCCTACTCTGGTAGCCTACAGTTTTGTTGCAGTCTTCAACGTGTTGTTTGTGAGTGAAATATGTTGTCTTTGGAATCTTATCAGGCTAGTGTATTCATTCTTTATGTTTTTTAGTGAATGGGGACTACTATAACGTAACATGTGCTTTGTTTTCTGTTGCTGGTTGCCACCTGCTGTAGTGTTGTCTGCTCCTTCTACTTCTTCTGCTTCTATGTGTTACTGTTGTCCTGATCTATAGTCCGTCCAACTTAAAAATGATAACTTTTTCCAGGATAACTTTCAATTCCACATTGTTGCATTTTAAAGATTTGAAAGTAAGAGAGTCATGTTTTTTTGTTAAGATTTTTCTGGAAAGCTACTAGCTACAGTAGCGATTCTTTTTTACTTTTTAATGACGGCAAGTTTTTACAAGTGTACTTTTACCTGCGAGGAGGGTCGTTTTTGGGCCTGCCTAGCAGTATTACTGTAAGTGCAAGTGTTAAGGAACAGTGATCTGACTGCACCGCAAGTTCAAGCCCGTCTCTTACTTAGGAAATGACTACATGCATTTTTATTATTTTTATTTTTAGCATCAAGATTTTCGCTCCATTACTGCAGCATTTCATCTCCCTTAATCAACAAATCTGTTAACCAAGTTATGAATACTGTGTGTAAATTTAAAAAAGTTTACATTGGATTAATTAGGATTCATTAAAAAGACAAAGATGAAGTATTTGAATTGGTGGCCAAATGAATGCCATTTTTAGCAGTGCTATTCTTATAAAGACTAATTTAAATAATGCAAGTTCAGTGTCAAAATTCCATGTCAATCCATTGAGTCTATCAAAAGTTATCCTGAAAAAAATCGTTTATTTTTACATGGACGGACCATAGGCCTACATGTCGTTCTGTATGTTTGGTTTGGTTTGGTTTTGGATTAGCTCTCCACGCAACACTGTAAGATAATTTACGAGGCGGACCTCCGAATTTTACATCTCTATCTCCGATAGGACAAGTTTCTGTGTGTATGTAGCCTACTCACTTAGACTTGAACTGTAATGCACTTAATTACAGTGTCGATAGTGCGGTTAAACTAACCAACCAATCAAACTGGTTCTCTTATACAACCATTGCAGCACTATTTTTTCTCTTTAGTTGTGTGCTTCGGTCATGGTTATGGCTGCAGGGGGCTTCTGTAGCCAAGTGATAAACTGCTTGGTCTTGGAATATGATGATAAATGTACTGGTTTGGTTTGGTTACCAGTTTTACATCCCTTTGAAACACTGTAACTGTAAGATCATTTAAGAGAGGGTATGCTTTGACCCTGCCTGTCAGGGCGGACCCGGGCTGAAAAGTAAAATATCCCAGGAGGAAAAAGCGCAGATATCACGCGACAGGGATCGAATCCAGGTCTTCTGCGTGATATGCGAAAAGCCAAACCATTACACCACAGCACTGGTATGATGCTGGGTATGGGTCCTTTGGCATTTACCTCTGTGTGATACTACTGATACTGTTGGTGTCAAGTTTATGGCTTCTGGCCCTGCTCAGAGCTATCCTCTTGGAAATGCACGCCAAACTTTGTGACCTTGCCACTTCGACGACAGGAGTCTTTGGCATAGATGCGCGTTGTAAGGGAAATAACTGCATTATTTCAAAATGTTTAGTGGAGTGTTCTGTTCCTTCCCTTGAATTAGGCAGTTTGTTTCTTTTGAAATTTAAATGTAAAAGTGGTATAAATAGGTTTTGGCGTACCGTAACGTCCCTTAACAATAACCCAATTTAAGGGGCGGGCGACCTCGACCCTACCTGTCGTCAGGGCCAACCCCGGCTGAAAGGGTGTGAATAGGCCTACTAAATTTAATACGGTAATACTACTAATATGCTGCTCCCCCATGCTTCACTTTTGTATCCGGTAATGGAAATTGAAACAAAACCTGTGTCTGTGGTGCATTGGAGACTCCTCGTCTCTATCTCTTAAAAAAAAACAAAAAAAGCGACTTCGATTCCACTTGGGGATAAGCATCTCAGTCGCAGCCCGGGTTGGCCCTGACCACTGACACAGGCAGGGTCACCACTGACACAGGCAGGGTCTTAGTAGCCCCCTATGCTGTAGTGACCATACAATGTTGCGAGGGATGTAAAACAAAACAAAATCCCAACTATTGGAGGCCTACCACTCGGTGGTCAATACAGGCTTTAGGGAGTCTATGATGATGACTGTGTGACCGAGGGGAGGGGAGGTGGGAGCGCGAGATCATCAGTTTGAATCCAAGAAGATTCTCCGCGTCTGTCGTGTACAGTATTGGTAAGACCCTTCGCCTATGGGTGTTGTTATTTCGAGGCTCCCGCGGGGCCTTTTGTTGGTATTTTTTCTTCTTCTTCGCTCCTATATCAAACTGATCATGCACTCAAACTCTGATGTCCAGCTCGGCGCCCTGATGTAGGCCGCTGTCTGCTCCGTCTTGTCGGGAGCCCTGCACCTTCTGTTCCTTCATATTCATCATAGTCATACCCATTCCTTCAGTCAGGCCAGGATTGGCATCGTGGAGTTACGCAGCCTTGAATTGAAGGATGTGATGAGGGGTTTGAATTTTCTGCACGGGCATTCGTTTTATTGGTTAGTAGTCTACAGTGGGCCAGTCCTCAGTCGAAAGAGAGAGAGGTTGTCTGCTACCGTATTGCCTTTGTAGCAGTTGATTGATCAGGTCGTGACCACTTTCAACTCCAACTTCCAGCCTCCTTTTCCAGGGCTTGAAGTGATGGATAGTTGCGAATCATTGTTGCCTTTGCCACGCCGTAGACTTACCTGACGGGGTGAATGAACTGTTCCATCTGGCTTTCACTTTCTGCATCTTTCATTGAATTCCTTTTTGGCTCGTGTCTAACTTGGGGGTTAAGTTTAAGGAAGATCTAGCCTCTTCCATTCTTGACTGAGCCGTCTGTGAACCCATGACTCCATTCTCAGGGGTTGTACATGTAGTAACTTTCAATCATCTCCAACGTTAGCATCTTCAGTTGCTGTAAAGTTTGCATCATGTATTCACGCTTCTTATCAATTCCAGGCACGTCGCTAAAGATAGAAATATCCCCTTGACTGTCGTTTGTGTCCTCCTGGTCACTCAGTGGCTCAAATTTTGCAGGCAATGTCGGAAGGTCAGAACTCAGACCCTCGTTTTGCTTATACAGGTGTTTGGAGAAATGGTTGACACTTTTCCTTTTCAGGCTGTTATTATTAGTGTGGGCATTTGCAGTTTTCTCGAATAGGGTGTTGGGCATCCTTTGATATTTCTCGCTGTGAGGGAATACCTTCTCCAACGTGACGTGATTTCAATGGTCTCAGCAATGTCGACTTATGACTTCACTGGAAACGCCCCTGCGGCACCACATGTGCATTCCGGTAATAATAATACACGCACATGTATCATAAGAACAGGGAACTCTGAACTTTGTTTCCGTCGAGGACCAGAGGGTTATTTTTCTGTTGGAAGTTTGCCCTCTAAGCTCGGGTGGTTCTGAAAGACGGGGTCTCTTAAATTGGCCCTACAGTGTTGCAGGGGACGTAAAACTGGCAACCAAACCTATGTGAACGGGGGGGGGGGGGGGGGGGG
>JAUKPP010257579.1:0-12128 GCA_032273245.1 Phyllaplysia taylori
GATGTGAATATTTTTTTAAAAAGTAATCCGCTTCGGATTTTTCATAGTAGATATCTAAATCATTTGCGCGCTTTTATCAAACACGATACCATCATATAATAGCCAACAGAAATCTTCTGCTGGGATTTTTTCCCTCTCAGTCCGGGTTGACCCTGACAGGCGGAGTCGAAGTAGCCCGTCTCTTAAATGACCTTACAGTGTCGCAGGGGGCGTAAAACTGGTAACCAAACCATACCAAACAGAAATCGTTCCAAATGTACGCGACTTTACAGCTTAGCTGATAGGAGTAATGCAAAACTATGGATTGTCACATTAGAGATGCCCTGTCTGCAACTATTGTACTTAAGACCATTGTCTACCAGTGGTCACATTATGCAAGCAAATCTGCACCTTGGATAACTACACCGGGATATACAAAAGCTAAACTCAAAAGAAAGCCAGTGCCGGCGCCTGTAGTGTAAGTGTTAGGCGATTTGCTATCACACAGAGGACGTGAGTTCGAGGCCCGAGTGGGTGATTTTGTTTGATCGAGTATATGTCCGTTATTCTGCTGGGACAATGTCTCTCTCAGCCCGAGTTGGCCCTGACAGGCAGAGTCGAAGAAGCCCGTCCCTTAAACAACCTTATAGTTTTGCAAGTGACGTTAAGGCAAAACCAAAAGAAAGCCAGCATGCAAAATAGTTCACATATTTACGCGGAAGAGGGTAAAGTCAAAGCACTGTTGTAGAGTACTCACGCATTTCCTATATTGCATTTATGCTGAGATGGAATTTAGCATTTCTCCACCCTAGTGTAGATACGCAAGGTGCAGGGTTTTCTGCATATGATCCCTAAACTCCACGAGACAATTCTTAAAGTACAGAGGAATGAACGAGTCGGCCGGTAACAATAAATACGACAGGATTATTCTCTCAGACTTCTTGAACTACCAGGGATCGCATTCACCGACTTTGCTGTCTGGTCACGCAATTTTCCCATAATCTTGTCTGAACACACCCCTGTGTCCCAAATCATCACGTCTGGTAGATGGTCTTGGTCCGAAAATTATAGCTTTACCGATAGCATGTTGGTTTCGGGTGAGAAGTTTTCTGTTCGGAAATGGAGTAACAACAGTACATACAGCGACAATAACACAGCGTAAGAATAGCAGGAAAAGCGGCAATAGCATAACAAAGAGGAAGAGAAATAAGTACACGGTTTGAAAGAGCGGAATAATCATTCAAGCCAAGATGCATCGTATGTAGCCTAGTTCGACTACCCTACTAACACTATTGGGACGATTTGATCTATCTTGCCGTAAAATAAAAGTGCTGGCGCATTTTTTGCTCGATTTTCTCAAAATAAAAATCTGGTGTGATTTTCCCCCAAACTTAGTGTTCGTGGATTGTTTTTTTCATTTGTCTCAACACGCTTGTATTTTCTGAATGTTTTCACGTTTTATTTGAGAAATTTATTTAGAAAAGGTCAGTAAAAATAATAAGAACACGAGAAGGTGCCCAGAGCGGGAATATCAGACTCTTTACGCTAACGGGAACAATGACGATATCAATAAAGAGGGGAACAAGATGGGGTCAAGGGTTGATTTTGTGCACATGTTAGTCTTGTGAGGTACGAGAAAAATGAGCTCCCTAATTGCTATTCACTGTAAAGCTAAGAACGCTTCCGTTTTGGTCGCTTTGTTGTTTTCTATTGATCTTGTTGAAAGAATTCTTTGGGAAAAATTAATGCATTAGTTTTGGAGAAAATCTAGCAAAGTTTGCGCTACGAATTTCGATATTCAATAAAAATAGTAACAACAGCTTAATTTTCGGATAGGATGTGGCACATCTGCACCTAATTGCACTGCAATGAACATAACCTTCGGTTTTTCTAGCATAAAAACCAAGTAAAGGATTGATCTATTGGTCTACGCTATATTCCATGCATTTTATGCTCTTATGGCAGTTCCCATGCCTAGCGGATTTGACATCAGAGTTAGCGATCTATTTATAGATGCCTCAGTTGGTGACTCCATTAATAAGTCTCTGGAATGTAACCACAATGATTTCACTCAAAGCCGAAGACAAATGACGTCATCGCACAATTTCCAACAAATCCAAGATGCATTTTACGCAGCTCCGACTACCCTCTAACCCATTCCGAGCAAAGACTCCATAAATAGCTCGTTTTAACGGAAGTCATTGTCTGTTCTGTGATACCCCGTTTTCCCACGATCTTCTGCTATTACCTCACTCTCTCAACCGGCGCTGTGGTGTAATGGTTAGGCTCTTTGCCTCTCATGCGGAAGACGAGCGCGGACGACCTGGGTTTTTTTCTGCTGGGATTTTTTTCCTTCTCAGCCCGGGTTGACCCTGACAGGCAGGGTCGGAGTAGCCCGTCTCTTAAATGACGTTATAGTATTGCAGGGGACAGAAAAACTGGTAGCCAAACCAAAACCAAAAGGTCGTTTGGACGGAAGTCATTGTCTGTTCTGTGATACCCCGTTTTCCCGCGATCTTCTGCTACTACCTCATTCTTCCACGCCGAATTGCACCATCTCCAGGCATTTACTTTGCCAAACTGTGACTTAAAAACTCCCATGCCCACACTGTCGGCATAGATGTTGGTTTATTTTTTTCACTAGTACCAGTATTAGAGAGCCTATTTAAAAAAAAAAAAAAGTTTTTTAAGGGAGGGGGGTTGGGGGAAGGAGGATGTGGGGATGGGGTGGGGTGGGAAATGGGGGATGGGGAGGGGTAGGTGATTGGGGGGGGGGGGGGGTCGGCCCTTGGCAAAAGTGCATTGCGAGCGTGGCCGCGGATTGCAATAACCAAGCCTTAGCGCGGATCATCATTCACACTAGCCACAATAAAATGTTCTTTTGTTATCCGCGCTTCGATTGTGTGAGCCAGAATCGCGTTCAGAGGCTTCTCTCCCCCTCTCAAAATAAAGACTCTTTGGTACTATCATCAATATTTTGTAAACCGAATGAAATGTACTCTGTTTTTGCCGGTGAATTGAAGTACCATTCTTGTCTAGTACAATTTGGTGGTTTTTAAGAAAAATGTTATCCCATGTCCATTCCTATCATATATACGCCATGTGATTAGTAATGCAGAGTGTGCATAATGTACTGTCATGGTGTTAGGAATTGCAAAAACATGACACTATGGTCAAGTCTTAACTTAAAGAGAGCTGTGGCTTATTCTTTTCCTTCTTCTGTTATCTTGAAAGACGATTTTTCTTCTTTTTCATTTTTTTTTTTTTATCTTGGAAGACATTTCTTCTTCTTTTTCTTTCATTCTTCCGTTTCTTTCGTTCTTTCATCATTTTCTTTCTTTCTTTTTTTCTATCTTTCTTTTTTTCTTTCTGTCTTTCTTTCTTTCTTGAATTCTGTCTTTCTTTCTTTTTTTCTGTATTTTTACCCAAATTTGAAGATATATGATACAGTACAAAGAAGAAAAAAAAAGTGCAGGAAACAAAGAGGGCCCTCCATTTGCCTCCAAAAAGTTCGTAGCTACCACAAGACAGCTGTAAGCTCGATGTCTGTTTAGTGGTTGTTCCGCGGTGTAAACTGTCTGCTTCTGTTTCCAAACTACCGGCCCAGTCAATTATTGTTTAAGAGCTTGGGTATGGGTTTTTTTTTTTCCTTCTTGTTCTTTAGGGGTTTCTTTGGGCCCATTTCTTTGTTTCGTTTTCTTTTTCATTTCTCTTCATTTCTCCGGATTTCCCTTCTTTTCTTTTCCCTTCTTTCCTTCTTTGTTTCGTTTTCTTTTTCATTTCTCTTCATTTCCCCGGTTTTCCCATCTTTTTTTTTCTCCTTTTTTCTTTAATTTTGTTTTTGCTTGTTCGTGTGACTTGAATTGAGAGGGGGAGAAAATAAGAGGAAGCAATCGTCTGTATTAAAAATTTGGTCTTTATTGTCATGGGTGAGGGGAAAAAGGTGGATGGTAGAATTATACATGTACAATAGTGATTATTTGCATCGTACGTAAGTTACTGTACTTTGCAGATCCCCGACTGCAGGACAACCTTTGTTTTTTAGCAGCCAAGCTTCATCTGTGAAGAAAAGAAAAAGAAAAGAAAGAGCTTTACGGGATTTGTGGTTGGTTTTACAGGTTCTATTTTTATAGTCGGGAGTAGGTTTTTTCCATTCTTTTTTGATGAGGCTAAAACAGCCGGAGGCTTGTATTAAAAAAAAAATTCACTCACAACAACATTCTTTCTTGTTCTATATTATGCACTAAGAAACAACCACAGCAACAACAAATTGACTCTTTTTTCTTCTTCTTCTTCTTTTTTTTTTTTTTATCGAGGACTAACACCGAGGGGATCGAGAGGGGGGGGGGGGGATGAAAGGAAGTAGACATGTTTTTTTTTTAGTTTGGTTTGCCTTAACGCAACACTGAAAGGGCATTTAAGGGGCGGCCTGCTTCGACCCTGCCTGTCAGGGCCAACGCGGTCTGACTGGGAAAATATCCCTGCAGAAGAAAAACATCTCTCGGGATCGAACTCGCGTCTTCTGGGTAACAGGCGAAGAGTCTAATCATTACACCACAGTCCCCGCCGGTTCTTTTCTGTTTTTATGGAAAAGAGGGCGAACTCTGAAAATTGGGGCAGACTGAGATTTAAGCATAGCCTACCCTGGCAGAAGGAGACTTTGGCCAAGGTTTAGCAAGCTGAGGTCAATAAATCGGGACCGTAGTTAGGGCTAAATTGTTAGGCCTGTACTAAAGAAAAAGAAAGGAAATTATAGGTAATTTTCACTAACTCAACAATTCGTCAAAGGAGGTTATTTTTTTCTTTTTTTCTCCTTTTTTTAAAGATGACAGTTTAGAAAGCTGGAACTTTGTTACACATGTAGAAGAATGGCTGGACATTGAAAGATTTGGTTTGGTTTTTGTCTTGACGCCTTCCGTTGAAGAGGGTTATTTTGTGGGTTGTTTTTTATGGTTTTGTTTTCCCAAAATTCGCGTAAGTCAATTTTAGTTTGTTTTTCAAAAGACTTATACCGAGGTTTCTTGTATTTTTTTTTTAAAGTAATGGAATCCAGTTCGCTATTATCACAGTCATCTAGATCCCTTTTTTCCTATTTTTTCAGGAGAAAATATATTTTCCCCTTCAAAATCCACTTCATCTCTGAAAGGTTTTGGTCAATATCTCAAAACTCTCAAAGTGGACATAACCCAGTTTTTATTGTTCAACTGGTTCTGAGCATTGCTTTCCCGATGATTCGTGTGATGCGGGTTGAGTGTGTGTGTTCGAGGCGGGGGGTGTCATTTACTGTTGGGCGTGCTTTTTGGGTGGATGAAAAGACAAAAAGAAAGTGCACGTGGGGCTAACCAAGTTTGCGAGCGAGAGGAAAGAGAGCAAAGAGGGGGGGGGGGGGGGGAGGGAGGGGTCACGGAAAACCTTGTGCAGCAACATCTTAATCAATGTTTCAGACCATCTTTATGTTGGTTTTGCTGGAGTGCTCGTTTTAACATTAAGGGTGGGATGCACATTGCTTGTCGGCTGTTTTTTCGACTAAATGCTACATTCCATAAAAGCGTTATTTCAATACTCGAGTAATTTCAACTTAACTCACCCCCGCCAGCACGTCATTTTGTGAGCTACTGTGGGTATTCCCGATTACGGAATAGGAACGAGGATGAAAGAGGCTCTCCAACAGAGATACTGCAATCTGGAATCCCAAAGGATTCGAAAGAGCTTGCAACGCGTGTGGAAATACAAACTGAAGTAAAAATCACAAAGCTCAACCAGACCTCAGAGATGGAAAATGATGACATGATACATGGTAGATATAGACTGTTTAAAGAAGATAATGACAAATTTTCAACTGGACACCAGTCTTCCTCAGGTCTCAGGTCACAGTCACAATGATAACATCTAATATAAGTGCGCACACAAAAACGAAAGAGCTTGCGACGCGTGTGGAAATACAAACTGAAGTAAAAATCACAAAGAACGGAATGGAACACTCAGTCGAAAAAACTGTCGAGTAGCTTCGTGCATCTGACTAGAGATATCGGATGAGCATGGCAAGGAGAGTAAAAATACATTTGCATCATTATCTTCCCCTTTGATCTTTTCTCTTTCAGTTTCTCTGTCTATCTTTCTTTACTTTCTCATAAACAACCTTTCTCCCTGCCACTAATTAACTCAAATTCTTTGGATTATCTTGATAATTTTCTTTCAGTCTCTCTCTATCCCTCTCTCTCTCTCTCTCTCTCTCTCTCTCTATCTCTCTCTCTCTTACTTCCGTCTACGTTTCTCATAAACAACCATTCTCTCTGCCAGTAATTAACTCAAATTCCTTGAATTATCTTTATAATTTTCTTCAGCTGCTGCCAGTCAAGCACGTGGCCCTGCTGGATTCTAAACATCGTTTTTTCCTATCTATTTAAATACAAACACATGGCCTCTTGCTGCTTTGTTCTCTACCTACCGTTTCGCAACAGTCACCTCCCCCCCCCCCCCCCACCTTTCACACACACCCTTTCCCTTCTAACTTTCACCCCTGAAAACCACACAAAAAACCCACAAAAGGCCGCCGTAAAACAACAACAATGGTGTAATGGATAGACTCTTCGCCTGTCGCGTGGTAGACTCGAGATCGATCCCGAGCCCGGACGATATGAGTTTTTTTCCTTCTGGTTTTTTCCCCCCCTTTCAGCTCGGGTTAGCCCTGGCAGGTCTCTTAAATGACCTTTCAGTGCTGCAGGGGACGTAAAACTGGTAACCAAACCAAACAGATAAACGTAAGCAATATAAACAAACAGAGCAACAGAGAGAGAGAGAGAGAGAGAGAGAGAGAGAGAGGCAGACACCTCGTAAATACACATAATACAGATACTCAACAATCACTAATCTGTTTAGTTACGCCTTCCCTCGCCTTAATTTGACTGTGTCGGAGGGTCTAAGCTATTCTCGCAACAGCTGTACTTTCTCTCTTTCAACCAATCCTACTCTTTAACGTTCTCTACCCATCACTGCCCAAGAAATTTGTTAATCCCTTTCCTAATAAAGACATCCTTATTTTTTTCTCTCTCTCTCTCTCTCTTTCTTTTCACTTCCCACTTTCCCAATTTTCTCCCGCCCCCCCCCCCCCTCCCTTTTCCCTCAAACTAATCTTTAGTCTCCCTCCATCTGCCGTTTTCTCTCCCACTTTTCTAAGAACTTCCTACTTTCTTTCTCTCTCTACGGTCAAGTAGTCAAATAATCCCTTCTCTAATAAAGACGCCATGTTCTTTTTTCTCTCTAATCACTTTTTACCCCCACCCCTACCCGCCTCCTGCACTTTCTAGTCTATCCAGCTGCCTTTTATCTTTCTTTTTGTTATTAAAAAGCATCCTACCTTCACTCTATCTTGCTGTGGTCAAATAATCAGTTAATCCTCTCACTATTATAGGTAGGATACCTTTCCCTTCGATTTCATTACTTTCCATTTCTCCACGATCTCTCCCATCCTTCTCTCTATCGTTCTTTGTCTATCTCTTTCTCTTACAATCTTTAACCAAAAAAACCCGTCTCATTCACCAGAAAATGGCCAATCCGTATTTTTTGGTCTTTTTTTCCTATCTATTAACCCATCTAACTAACATTGTTAATGTTTATCAGACCGATAAAGACGGGCCTATACAAACTCTTCCTCTCTACCTACATCCTCCCTCTCTTATCTCATTCTCTTCCTTTCACTCGCCCCTCCCCCTCACACACTTTCTCTCTTTCTGTATGCCTCCTTCTCTCGTCCAATTTCCCCTGTATCAGTATTTACAGCAAGAAATCTACTAATTCAATCTTTCTATCATCATTGTTCTTCGTCCCTACGCAACCTCAATAGTCCCCCTCTTCTTTACACACTGCCTCTTTCTTCTCTTTCTTTCTCTTTCTCTCTCACTATTTCCTTTCTCTTTCTATCACTACCACAATCCTCCTGTATCAGTCTGTACCCCAAGCCACCTGTTAATTCAATTTTTCTATCATCACTGTTCCATGGCTCTACGCAAGGTCTCCCTCTCTCTCTCTCTTTCTCTCTCTTTCTTTGCTTCTCCCTTACACAAATACACGTACTCTCTCTTTTTCTCTTTCTATATAATATTATCTCTCTCTCTCTCTCTCTTTCTCGTTCTATATTCTCTCTCTCTCTCTCTCTTTTAAAATTCTCCTATATCAGTCCTTGCATCGAGCCACCTGCTAATTCAATCCGTCCGTCATCACTGTTCCATGGCTCTACGCAAGCTCTCCCTCTCTGTCTTCCTCTCTCTCTCTCTCCCTCTCTCTCTCTCCCTCTTTCTCTCTCTCCCTCTTTCTCTCTCTTTGACTCTCCCTTACACAAATACTCGTACTCTCTGCTTTTCTCTTTCTGTCTATCATCTCTTTCTCTCTCTCTCTCTCTCGTTTAAACTCCTCCTATATCAGTCTTTGCATTAAGCCACCTGTTAATTCAATTCGTCCATCATCACTGTTCCATGGCTTTACGCAAGGTCTTTCTCTCTCTCTCTCTCCCTCTTTCTCTCTCTTTGACTCTCCCTTACACAAATACTCGTACTCTCTCTTTTTCTCTTTCTGTCTATCATCTCTCTCTCTCTCTCTCTCTCTCTCTCTCGCTTAAACTCCTTCTATATTAGTCTTTGCATTAAGCCATCTGTTAATTCAATTCGTCCATCGACACTGTTCCATGGCTTTACGCAAGGTCTCTCTCTCTCTCTCTCTCTCTCTTTCTCTCTCTCTCTCTCCCTATCCCTTGCACTCTCTCTCTTCTCTTTTTTGTTTTATCTCTCCCTTTCTCGTCTCTTCCTGTGTCTATTTCCTCAGCAAACAAAGTCTTTTCACTTTGCTCGCCCTGCTCTTCGTCTTTTGAGCTGTGATATGTCTATAAACATTCCTCTGTCGACTAAACCGGCGCTGTGGTGTAATGGTTAGGCTCTTCGTCTTGCATGTGGAACACCCCGGTTCGATCCCCGATCGCGGACGATCTGGGTTATTTTTCTGTTGGGATTTTTTTCCCTCTCAGTCCGGGTTGGCCCGGACAGGCAGGGTCGACGTAGCCCGTCTCTTAAATGACCTTACAGTGTTGCAGGGGACGTAAAACTGGTAACCAAACCAAACCAAATCCTCCTTGGACTAAGTTCTGCCCATCTCTCTTTCCAGCCCTCTTACCGGCGTCTGTGGTGTAATGGTTAGGCGCTTCGCCTGTCAAGCAGACGACGTGAGTTCGAGACCCGCATGGGGCAATTTGTTTGATAAAGTGTATCTCCGCTTTTCTGCTGGGACAATGTCCCCCTCAGCCTCGATTGGCCCTGACAGGCAGAGTCGAAGTCGCCCGTCCCTTAAATGACCTTACAGTGGTGTTGCAAGGGACGTTAAGCCAAAACAAAACAAAACAAAACAAAACCACCCCTCTCTTTATTTCTCATCCCCTCTTTTTCTCTGCCCATCTTTCACTTTTAGAATTAAACAGCAAAGAAAACTGGTGCCTCAATAAATAGAAAAAACACCCTCTAACTGCCTAATCTTTCACTCTCTCACTCTCTCACTCCCCTCTCTCTCTCCTTCTTTCATCACCCTATCTAGCTGCTCCTCCCCTCCCTATCATCACACTCCTCTGTCTTTACTTCCTCATGAACCCACCTGCTCTTACTCAAAACTTCTTTTCTCTTTCCCTTCTGTTTCAGTACCACCGGTTTCTATAATAAGCTACGTTATCACGCACTATGATGTAAAAAGAAGATGTTGCACTCTCTTGCCCTCCCTTAGAAATATAATCCCACTCAGGTGACACTTGCAAGGCGGTGCAGTTTGTTTGATTGTTTGCTTGGGTTTAATGCTCCACCGACCCTGTAAAGCAATACATTTCGGCGCTGTCTGCCAAAGCCAATCCGTGTTGCGAGGGAATAAATCCTGCAGAAAAACGAAATCGTCAACCTTTTTGGCTCGAACTCAGGTCTTCCGAATAATAGACGAAGAGTCTATTCGTTACACCACAGACGCCGGTAAATAGATAAATAAACCCACCCAAAAACAAAACCCAAAGGGAGAGGGAAAGGTGTAAAAGTTTCCGACAGGTTACTAAAAATCAGAGCAAAAAATTCCCACAACGTCATGTAGTCTTACATACACTCACTCTATGGCGCATCCTATCGGAGATGGACGGACGCTGCCGTCGAGGGTCTCGCCTCTTAAATGACCTAACGGTGTTGCAGAGGGCGTTAATCCTAAACTAACCAACCAACTTACTCTCTGGTTTGGTTTGGTTTGGTTACCATTTTTACGTCCACTGCAACACTGTAAGGTCATCTAAGAGACGTGCTACTTCGACCCTGCCTGTCAGGGCCAACCGGGGCCGACAGTGAAAAAATCCAAGCAGAAAAAAGATCCCAGATCGTCCGCGGGTGGGATCGAACTCAGGTCTTCAGCTTGACAGGCGAAGACCCTAACCATTACACCACAGCGCCGATCTCGCCATTTAAGTAACCTTACAGAGTTGCAAGGGGCGTTAAACCAAAACCAAACATCCATCTTCCTCTCTGGTTCAAAACAATCCTTTCACTTCCCCCCCCTCGCAGTTTTCCCTAAATTGATTCAATCATCTTTTGACCTCCGGAGGCAAAAGCGCAATCAAGAAGATTTGGCAGCAGAAGCGAACAATCTCGAACGTCCCCCGCTGTCTTGGCCGATGGAGTGCTCAGACTTCTGCATCGTGGTACGACAGAACCAAGCATCTATAGATTTTGTCTATTTTTTCTGTTGTTTCTTTAAAAAGATTTTTTCTTCTTGTTTTTCTTGTTTTTGTTCATTATTCATTTGCTCTTTTCTTTGTTTTTGTTTAGAATCCATGCTGATAAGTAGATTTTAACTAACTAACGAAATTTTGACAGAAAGAACCCAAAATGAAGAGAAGATCAAAATCCCGCGAGCTTAGATATTGTTTGCACTACATAATATCTCCATTTTTTTGCGAGGCAAGAATGCAATTTTGACCAAATGGCTGATAAATAAGATGTCCCACATTCGCCTAAAAAAAATGTAGCGCAAGTACAAAAAACCCACCAACCCCCCCCCCCCCCCTCCCCAAAAATTGACGAGCCCCGCACTGCCTGCTCTCTTGTGAGGGATTTTTAAAAGAATTAGCCCTGTCATATAAAAATGACAGCAATATAAAACAAAAACAAGATAAAAGCACAACATCATAAATCATCCACAAACAAAGATCTTGACGGAATTTTAATTTGACTTCTTGTAGATACCGTGTTCTTTCAGTGTATAAGAGTTTTTTCATTAATTTTCTCAGATTCCGACAAAGATAGAGTCACTGTTGAGCCTTGGCGCTTAACCCTACAGATCGGATTCTGCGACTATAACTGGATGGGAACAGCTGGTATCGCTTCAAGATCTCGCCGATTCCGTGAGTAGTGTAGACTGCTATTCTTATTAAATTGCCTGGCAGGACTTTCTTCATTTTTTCTCTTTTACTTTGACCGAGTATCGAGGGATGAGATTACTGTGGACTAGCCGACTATTGTAATCGATTCTGTGGTGGAACTGTAGGTGGGGTTGTCTGTATTTCTGCGAGTTTTTAAGGACTTTTTAATTTCTTGGCTTGATTGTGGTTTTGGAATAAAGGGATTAAGAACAGGAGAGAATGAGAGAGTGAGAGAGAGAGAGAGAGAGAGAGAGAGAGAGAGAGACAAAGAAAGCGTAAATGACAGGAAAAGGAAAGCAAAGAGAAGTCAAAGAGAGAGAGAGAGAGAGAGAGAGAGAAAGATAGATGGAGACAGAATGGAGAGACTGAAAAAGAGGTAAAGGCAACGGCAAAAAATACACACAAAGAAAAAGAGTAGAAAATGATGGAAAAAGAGAGAGAGAGAGAGGGAGAGAGAGAGATGTCAGAGGGGTGCTAGGTGAGAGACTGAGAGGTAGGGAAAGAGAGAGAAAGAGGACGTCAGAAAAAGACATACATGGAATCAAAATAGAGAAAGACCGAGAGAACGAGAGAGAAAGAGAGAGGGAGAGAGAGAAAGAAGGAAGAGAGACATAGAGTTAGACAAGAGTGAGACAGATAAACTTCAGACAGACAGAGAGAGAGAGAGAGAAAGAGGGAAAGAGAGAAAGAGAGAAAACGAGTGAAAGAGAGAGAGAGAGAGAGA
>JAUKPP010257590.1:2120-12127 GCA_032273245.1 Phyllaplysia taylori
TAGAACAAGATAAGGATAAACTAAGGTCAGACAAGATAAGATAAACTAAGGTCAGACAAGATAAGATAAGCTAAGGTTAGACAAGATAAGAATAAGCTAAGGTCAGACAAGATAAGATAAGCTAAGGTCAGACAAGATAAGATAAGCTAAGGTTAGACAAGATAAGATAAGCTAAGGTTAGACAAGATAAGAATAAGCTAAGGTCAGACAAGATAAGATAAGCTAAGGTTAGACAAGATAAGCTAAGCTAAGGTAGAACAAGATAAGGATAAACTAAGGTCAGACAAGATAAGATAAACTAAGGTCAGACAAGATAAGATAAGCTAAGGTCAGGCAAGATAAGATAAGCTAAGGTTAGGCAAGATAAGATAAGCTAAGGTTAGGCAAGATAAGATAAGCTAAGGTTAGACAAGATAAGATAAGCTAAGGTTAGGCAAGATAAGATAAGCTAAGGTTAGGCAAGATAAGATAAGCTAATGTTAGGCAAGATAACATAAGCTAAGGTTAGGCAAGATAAGATAAGCTAAGGTTAGACAAGATAAGATAAGCTAAGGTTAGACAAGATAAGCTAAGGTTAGACAAGATAAGATAAGCTAAGGTTAAACAAGATAAGAATAAACTAAGGTCAGACAAGATAAGATAAGCTAAGGTTAGACAAGATAAGATAAGCTAAGGTTAGACAAGATAAGATAAGCTAAGGTTAGACAAGATAAGATAAGCTAAGGTTAGACAAGATAAGAATAGCTAAGGTTGGGCAAGATAGGGATAAGCTAAGGTAAAACAAAAAAGATACGACATGAAAAGACAAGATAAGATAAGGATAAGTTAGGTAAGACAAGATAAGATAAGGATACGTTAGGTATGAAAAATAAGAAAAGATGAGACATAAAAGGTAAGATAAGATTATATTTTATTGCATTTCATCAAGAGAAATTTACTGTGGCATGGTAAATACACCTCAGTCATCCTCCACACAACCATACACCCAATTCTCACTCGGATACTTTCACTGTCAAATTATTTGTATAAAAAATCGTTGCTGCATTGATGACAATATCCCCAATCCCACCATTACGACAACCACTAATTCTTAAAAATAAAACCAAAAACTACAAGATTACAGTAAACACTTCAAGTTTGAAAAATCTGGAAATCTGACCTCGATTTTCTCAATAATGTACTTTTTCCACCTTCCTCGCTCACTCTTGATAGACCACCAACAAACAAAGTAGAAAATATTATATCTTCTTTGCTTACTTGTACAGCTCCAAAAGCCCCTTAGTTTGATGCCTATTCAACCGAAATCCGAGACATAACTAATTTTCTCAGCTCACTTCACATGTAATGTGATACTCTCAAGCCTGTTTTTAAAAAAAAATTGATTTTTAGTTTTATTTCCCTTGCAATACTGTAAGGTCATTAAAAGACGGGCTACTTCAACCCTGCTTATTGGGGCCATTCCAAGCTGCGAGGGATGGATCCCAGCAGAAGGACACTGATGGTCGTCCCCACCCAAGAACTGAACTCGGGCCTTCTGCGTGACAGGCAAGAGCCTAAACATTAGATGACAGAAACAGGTACTCACAAGCTTGATACATGGACTGTGTGAAGACTGGTGGGTTGTCGTCACTGTCTTGAATGTTGACAACAACTGGCAACACACTGGGACTGACGCTGCGCCTGTACCGCCTGACAGAATCATCGCTCCTTTTGTTGTAGGCGAGGATGTTAAACTCCAGCTGATTCCTCTGCTCATAGTCCACCTGTTTCTTCAGGTAAATCCTGCAGTTGTTCTCATACACTGTGATATACTCCGCAACGTCATCAGCTGAAAGAAAAGACAAAACACTTAAATCATCATTGACTTCCACTCTGGACCAGGGTATGGGCCATGAACATACATTTTCCACTTTCCTCTATCCTGAGCTAGCTTCTTGACTCTATTCCATTTCTCTCTTTTATGTACATTCGTCTCTATGTTTCTGTGATTCTTCTTCAGGTTAAACACAATACGCATGTGATTATAATTTAGATATAATTTAGATGACAATGCACCATTTGAAACAACATCATTGGTTCCTTTGATGTTTAGGGGAGGTTTTACGGCACTGCTGACACTATAAGGACATATCAGTGCAAGGAAGTAAATTAGATCCTTTGTAACAGTGTAAGAAGATTTTTAGAGGCAAGTTACTTCGATTCTACTCGTCAGAGCCAACCCAGGCCTGAGAGGGTTACAACATTCCAGCACAAAGACGGAGATCCTCATCAAACTCCCACCCTCTGCATGAAAGGCAAAGAGCCTAACCATTACACAACACAAGCCAGTCAGAAAATTTGACTTGATACAATCAAGTCTAAGAAAGCAAGGAAGACCCAGAAATACCTGGCGCAGAGACATTGAATCGGATAGAACTCTGACAGGATTGGGATGGGGACAGCTGGAGAAGACAGCACAGATAAGGACATGTTGGAGAAGACAGCACAGATTAGGACATGTTGGAGAAGACAGCACAGATTAGGACATGTTGTAGAAGACAGCACAGATTAGGACATGTTGGAGAAGACAGCACAGATTAGGACATGTTGGAAAAGACAGCACAGATAAGGACATGTTGGAGAAGACAGCACAGATAAGGACATGTTGGAGAAGACAGCACAGATTAGGACATGTTGGAGAAGACAGCACAGATTAGGACATGTTGGAGAGATGTTGTTGATGGCCTATGTTCCAGGTGGAGTGAAGGGCATAACTAACTAACAATCAACTCTACAAATATATAAATATGAATTAATGAATAGATGTACATAAAAGAGCTGCAAATAGCTGCATCCATCCCCCCCATAGTGTCACAACACTCACTGATCAGCTCGTAGTAAATCCTGTCATTATCGCCATCACTGGAGTCAGCGTCAGTTGCCAGGTAAGAACAGTTGCCCAGGTAAAGGCCAGGGAGATCCCCAATGTCCGTCTCCTCCATCAGGGTGAACTCTGGCAACACCAGCGGGAGGACCACGCCATCCTGCATACACACACAGAGAGACATTAGGATTGTTGAGATTTTATGTTTGTTTGTTTGTTTGTTTGTTGTAAAACAATGTTTTTTCTCATTCATTAAATCACGATTTCAGATATACTTTATTTCTCGTTCATTTAATCATGATTTCAGATATACTTTATTTTGCATTCATTAAATCATGATTCGGGTAGACATTGGTTGAGTCTGGTGTATTTTTCAGCTCTTTACCTTTTTTTTTTCATCATCAACTTTTTTTAATCCTTGTGGATTCCCTTGTATACGGGTACAGTCTCCGTTGGGAGTCCCACTCCAACTGACGTTCCTTTGGGTTGTGCAGATTGTCAGTTAGTTAGAAGTTACATGTATTTGTTTTATAGTGACTCTAACTTTTTTGGCTGTCTTTGCTTCTTGCTCTCACTTTGTAATTCTTTTCCCTTTGAGGGTCGTTCCATCTGTGATTTGTCAAAGCATGTCCTAGTGAGATTTCACAGCCCTGTACAAATGACCACTATGCAATGTGTAGAAGCCAACAGGCACAGAGCAAATTTCCTCCTCTGGTGGATCAATAAAGTATATCTTATCTATTCCATGACACCCTTGTATTTTCTCGATGTTTTCAACTTCCCCATACGCATCCCTGCCCGAAGCGATCACGGTCAGTAATTTTTTATGAGAAAACGGTCACTCAATTTGCTCATGGGCGTAATTTTTAAAAACTCCAAACCCACTCTGACAATGGCTGTCAAACCTCTATGGGTCCTCTCAAAATACTGTAGGTCCCTCCCTTCACTCTATGTGTAATCCGTATCAGTGGGGGTTGCTTACATTTTGTAAAAATCATCAGCACATGGTACAGTGCTATACACTGCGAGAGGTCTAGATTAGTGCAGCAACTGCAACAAAAACGCCATTTCAAAGTGTGACCACTGGTCAATAAGAAAATTAACAACTGTGAAATGTTTAGCATAGCTATCTGTCAAAATAATTTTTTGAGAAATACTGGAAGTTTCAAAGAAAAGTTTGCTCTTGGAGTATTTTAAACTGTGGAAAGACTAACTCCTGGGGTAAAAACTTTATCCCCAGACTTCAGATACGGTTAAAATCCTTGAAATATTTTACCAGCAGACTTACCCTCATTGGGAATACTGGATCGTTGTCATCCACATCCAATATGATGACAGTCAGAGTGGTTTCTGAGGAGGCTGAGGGATTCCCATTATCTCTGGCCATCAAGGTCAGCTGTGGATAGGACAAAAATAAAAGTTTCAATAATTGTGAGTGGTTTGGTTTACCTTGGTTTGTTCTTTCGTTTTATGTTTTGTAACACCGAAAGGTCATTTTAGAGGCGGGCTACTAGGACCCTGCCTGATATAAATATCTGGATACAATAAGCATCTTTGGAAAATACAATCCTGTAGGTAGAGTAGCTAAAAGAGTAAAGGTGAAAGTACAGAATATCCCATCAAGTACATTTCCGTCAACATGCAGGAGTTCATATCATTGATAAAACACATAAAAACACTTACGAAATATCTGTCCTGCTGCTCCCGATCAAACACAACCTCGGCTCGGATGACACCCGTCACTCGATTGATCTGAAACTCTGGCGTCTTGGAGACGAGCTCATTGTCATGGATGAAGAAATAGTTGACAACGCCGTTGGGACCTTCGTTGGTGTCCCGAGCTTTCGCGTCGTACACCAGCATGCCATCGTACTGACTCTGTGAACAAACATTTGGTTGGTTGGTTAGTTTTGGTTTGAAGCCTTTTTTTAATATTGTATGATAATGTAACAGACAGGAAATCTGATTCTAATGTCTATTTTTCATAAAGAGAGGTAGGAGCTATGGGAACTCTGAAAAAATGTGGGTGAATCTCCAAGAATTTGAACCCAAGATTTCTAAGTCCCAAAGTTGGCACTTTACTGCTCTACCACAGCCGGCCCCTAAATTAAGCAAAAATCGTACTTCGTTTTTTCAGAAGCTCATTCCTTTTCTAAGAATACTTATTCGTTAATGCCAATTACATGTTTTCTAAACTTTGAATACTTTGCAAAATTGATGTGGCATGAAACAAAGACATGCTTTAAGGTTTTGTGCTGCAAGCAAAGTAAACAACTACGATCAATAAATTGCAATGGCAGTTAAAGTTAAATTGTTCACAGCGCGCTGTTGAGTTTCTTTAATGATCGAAATGGTCAAGTAGGTTTGAGTTAATAGTAATAATGATTGCATTTATATTGGCACATCCATGATCAAATTAGGCTCTGTGCGCTTTCAAATCTTTGCTTAAATGAGGCAGAAGTGCGGCTCACCTCGAGGACATATATGACCCAGTCCCTGCTGGGCGGTTTGATCCATTCTGGAGCGTTGTTCCTTGCCTCTTGGACCTTCACCGACACCGGCACTTCCACAGTGCAAGAGCTCGAGGACAAAGTTCCGTTCATGTCGGTGGCGGTGACGGTGAAGTTATACAGACCCACATTGTCCTTCAGGAAACCTCCGATCAGCAGCCGTCCGACGTTGTTGCGGTTCAGAATACTGAAGAACCTCTCCGAGCCTGAGTGTGGAGAAGGTATTGCATGAGTTATGATTGTGTGTCAAGCTATATTCTTTGAGTGAAAGTGCCAAGTTGAAGTCACGAGATTCAATGAGTGGCTACAATGGCTGGTTGGTTGGTTTCTGGTATACAGCTCACTACAACACTAATGGGTCATTTACGAGGAAGGACCTCCAGATTCTACCTACATCTCCAATAGGACTGGGATCAGGGCCATAAAGCCTTGAAAAAATCCTGGTAAACCTCCCACGGTTTGAACCCAGAGTCTCTGTATTTGTAGGCGTGCATTTTACCACTTGTAGGGAATGTAAGTGGGAGTGGCACTCCAACCGAGAGAGTACACGAAGGGATTTTAACACTTGGCCACAGATGTCTGTGGATTGCGATTGGCAATTAGGTAGATTCTTTCTTGACCAACAACCAAAATATATTTGATAAACCATACATCCAATATCGACGCCAGCTAAAGACGTGGATCAGTATCAGTAGTGCAATTCCACAGCAAATACTGGTGGCGCCTCACAGGGAACTGAGACTGAAAATTGCCCGGAGTCAAAATCAGGAAAAACCCACCAAACTGCTACCTAAGAACGTCACATATTGTTATGGAATGCACAAAAAAAAAGAGTCCATATTTCTAAAATAGTTTGGTGTGTTTTTGAGTTTTGAGTCCCTTTCAACACCATATGGTCATTTAAGAGACGGGCTACTTGGACCCTGCCTATCAGGGTCACCCCAGACAGAGAAGGTAGAATCCCACAGAAATGCACAGATGCTTATCCCCACTCGGTAATCAAACTCAGGTCCACTGCCAGATATGCAAAGAGCCTAACCACTTGGCCACGGACTCTGGCCTTTGATAATGGTGCTCTAAAGAATTAATGCAAATTTGATAGGAAATGTGCAGCAGGTAGATAAAGATGTATTTAACTGGAAGAGTAATGCTATAACAACCCCAAACATGGAAGACAGCTTGGCATATTGAATAGTTCTATAGGATCAATTGTGGAAAAAATGATAATGACTGCATGTATATAGCGCATATCCCCGCTTGAAAGCAAGCTCTATGCGCTTTACAATCAATTAACATAAACAGGAACACAAGACCAGCAACCAACCTGCTGGAATGGCACTGCCAGGTTTGATGTCATATCGGATGACGCCACCAAGTCCAGAGTCGAGATCTTCGGCGATGATGTCGAGGATGTTGGTGTCGATTGTGGCAGTCTCGGGCACAGAGCCGTAGTAGGACAGCTCAGAGAATTGTGGGCAGTTGTCGTTGGTGTCCTCGATTCTGATAATCACCTGCGGGTCAGATTACATAGTATGGCACAGTAGAACCTGCATATCTCGACGTCTGTTAACTTGACATAGGCTTAAGTCGACACGATTTGGAATTCCCAACTTTTTCTTTGTTTACTATATCGATATCCCTTAAGTGGATTTTCTCTTCACTCGATGTGATTTCAATAGTCCTAGCAATGCTGGCTGATGCAGGTTCTAGTGTAATATAATTTACTTGCATAATATGATATACTATACCTACATAGTTTGATTATGACACTCACATTGCATGATTTACTTTGCTTAAATAGTATGATGTGGATAATAGTATAGCCTTCCAGTGACTCAACATTGTTTACTTCAGGTAAGAAAATGGACAATATTCACATAAAATTTCATTGTGTTGTGATATAAGAAATGGTACTGTTTCTTTGGTTATTTACGATGTAAACCAAGTTGGAGTCGCCCAGAATCTTGAGGGAAGTAGTGAGAAAATGATCAATTATGTTTGATAGCTGTCCAAATTAACATTTCCCCTTTTAAACGAAGAACTGGAATAACATTCATCAAGTGTGTTTTTAAATGGATATATTTATTATAGGAACGTTTTTGTATTGAAAAAATTCATGTTAAAACTTTTAGTCATTCAGAAAAATGTCAACAACTCAATTTTCCTTGTTTTGATGAGTACCTGATTTCATAGAATTGCAACACAAGAAAGACAAAAAAAAGGAAGAGGTAGAAATAGAGGACAAAGAAGAAAAGGAAGAGGAAGAAATAGAGGACTTGAAGAAAAGGAAGTGTAAAAAAAAAAAGAGGAAGGAAAAGAGGAGGAAGAGCAAGAAGAAGAGAAAGTGTAAAAAGCAGAAGGAGGAGGAGGAGCAGGAGAAGAGGGAGGGGGAGGAGATCAGATTGATTCTTTGAAGAACCCTGGGATTCCTATTCCCAACAAGATGCAGCAATTCTCCTCTCACCTGAGCAGTGGTCTGTCTTCTCACATCCGGGTGGTTAGGACTGTCAAGAGCTATCACTTGGAGGACATACGATTCAGACGTCTCGCGGTCAAATGTCGCTGTTGGCTTGATGTATATGTCTCCCTGTCATTGAGTGGAAACAAATCATATAAGGCAAACTTAAAAGAATGTCACCTTTTCTATTGTCTAAAACATTGGTGAAATCGTTTTTCACCCTAACAATAAGTGGAAAAAAAGTTATTGCAAATGCTTTCTAATACACGTTCACTTCTCCCATGCCTAGATCATTGGTCAAATGTCGCTGTTGGCTTGCTGAATATGTCATTGTCATAACCAGTAAGAGAACATTTTCAAATACTAGAAAGTACTTACACAGATTTACTACGAGAAAACAAAAATATTCAGGTGACCATTGCAACAAGCACTTCCATTGTCTTTCTCTCTTCTCCTCTCTCTCTCTTTACAATTTCTTTATTTTGTGTGCTCCATAATCTAGCTCAGTTGGTACAAATATCTTTGTGTGCAAAATCAAGCATGAAATACACACACTTTTTTTTACAAATTATTGTTGAAGATCAGTAAAGGTAGACACTACCAACACTGTCAGGTCGGTTCAGTGGTAGGGGTTAAACTTAGACAACAGTAACTCTTGGGTTAAAACAGCCAAACATGCTGGTGCTTTTATAAATAAAAAACTTCAAACTAATTAATCCTTCCAAAGAAGTAGAAGGAACAGCCAGAGGGAGAAATGACATCATACCGACTGACGGTCGATCCTGAAGAAGTTCCTGTCCGAATCCTTCAACTCATAATAGACGACACCGAAATCTCCAATGTCCAGATCATTGGCTTGAACTGTAGTGAGGAACTCCTCCTGCGTCTTGTTGCCCTCATTTGTGGATGGTGAGTACGTGGTCTGCAAAGCAAAACAAGTCTCTCATGATATACCGCTGAATCAGAAACCCACAGGGGCATGGGATTCTTGGTTTTACCCTTTGGTACAGGGTTTAAATCCCCTTGCAGCACTCTAAGGTCATTTAAGGGACGGGCTATTTTTACCTTGTCCAGGGTGGGCTGAGAGGGATATGAATCCCAGTGGAAAAATGCAGACTTTTGTCCGCATGCGGGATTGAACTCATGTCTTCCATGTGATATCAAAGAGCCTAACCATTACACCAAAGACGCTGGCTCTTGGTTTTACACCCCTTGTAACATTGTAAAGTCTTTATACAGATGGGCTACTTTGACCCTTCCTGTCAACACAAACCTGGGCTAAGAGGGACAAAGCATCCAAGCAGAGGGAAATAGATGTTCGCCTGACGTAGGGATCGAAATCCTACCCTCTAGCTCTATGCGATAGCAAAGCCACTAAGCATTACACAACAGACGGCGGTAAATACATAAGGCAATGTATCCATAGATATGATATCGAAACGAAATTGCATTAAAGCAAAGCAATACAACGAAAAAAGAAGCAATTCCAGTTGGCCCACATGATAACGATAAACTTACTTTTGTGAACTGCGGTGTGTTATCGTTGATGTTGATGACATCAATGAAGATAGATGCTGTCGCCGTCCTCCGCGGTATTCCGTTATCGGAGCACTTGGCAATCAGCTCTATACGCTGCAGCCCTTTCTCGTAGTCGATACGATCATTCACAATCATAGTTCCTGAATGGAAATTGGGTAAATGAAAAAGGTGGAAAATTTATTGCTGCCCCTAATCGTTATAAATGATGAACATTATCATATATGCTCTTTTTAGAAAGTACACATAAATATTCATTTAAGTTACAGGTACCGCTGGAAAATATAGTTCAATATTTTTGGTTAGGTCATTTAAGAGATGGGCAACTTCGGCAAATCCAGGCTGAGAGGGACACTGTCCCAGCAGAAAACAGGAGATATATTAAATCAAACAAACTGCCCTTAGTGGGCTTCACACATCTCCTGTGTGGTAAGCAAAGAGTCTAAACATCACACCACAGACATTGTTATAGTCTAATGTGTATAGACTAAAGGCAAAAACACAGCACATCTCATCAAACGAATCTCCACCAACATGAAGCAATTAAGAAGACCATGTGAAGGAGAATGAACTCTGTTTGTTTACTCGTGTAACAAAATCTCATGACTATGCACATTACGTTGTCAGATGTCTGTTAAAA
>JAUKPP010257601.1:0-12127 GCA_032273245.1 Phyllaplysia taylori
CACAGAATCTCTGTCTGAATCAGGATCACTCACTAACGACCCGTCTGTGGGTCTTTCACTCTAGATCTAGATATTAGCTATATTTTATTTGCCAATTTGGCCTAAAATAAATACTTATGGCGGAATGAGTAAACAACAAGGTGGGCAAAGCAGGGTCCCCTTTAGTGAGGTAGTACAGTAGTCTAGTAGTAGTAGTAGATCTAGTAGTGACGACATACGACTGGCTGGATCCACCCAGATTGGGTCAACGGCCAACGGGACCAAAAAAGTCTTGTTACAACTAACAGATGATGAGGCTAGGGCTTAAGTTTAAGTCAGGGTTAAGGCTAGAAGTAGAAGAAGAGTGAGGGTTAATAAGTTAGGATTGTTGAGGGTTATTGACGTAGAACCCCAATCCTAACACTTTCCCTTCTTTCTCATCATCATTGTACTTGGTCTATCCCCTGACTTTTTAGGTATCGTTTCGGTTTGTTTTGGTTTTGCATCTCTTTTAACACTGTATGTAATGTAGTAGGCCTACTTCGGCATAGCCTATTATGGAATTGGAATTGGTAAGATTGAAGAATACCGGACCAGCGATGATTTTCCCCAGTTTTTAACTCTCTAACATGAAAAATCTCGGATAGATCTATTCATTATTGATTGTCAGGGGGGAGACCCCCTGAACCCCCCCCCCCCCAATCCCCCCAAAAGCCCCCTCCTCCGTCCACCCCTTACGAGTGGTCCGGTATTCTTCAATCTTCCCCTGGAATTAATAAAGAGTGGAAGTAGGCTAGATCTAGAGATTTAGAGCTTTCCAATGGCGTTTTTTTTGTTTCCGGTGTGATTATTTGTAGCAGTGGTGGATGGAAGTAAGTTAAGTAAGATTTTCTCTTATTTGCACTCGGTTTTCCCCCAACACTGGTTGACAGCAGCGCATGCACGAAAAGCAATTTTTAGATGAATAAAGTACAGAACGAGGCATCCCTCAGTCAGAAGCATGTGTGGCATAGTGGTAACGTGTGTAGCCTACCCGCAGTATGGTTATTAACAAAATGTTATTGGTTCAATCCTGTTTTGACCCCGATATGAAGTAATCGCAAGTTCTGGGTGCCGAAATGAATTAGTGTTGATGGAGCCCTAAAACCCTAAACAAATAAACAAACAATCTTGCCTATCCACAGACGATTTAAGAGAGCTTAATCTACAAACAAATCCCAGTCAAGTTCAATTCTACTTTAAAAGTACAGTAGAGCTAAAGAGTCTGGAATAGATGAAACTAGGTTATGAACCTTGTCTTGTTTTATAGCGACCAACAGAGAGTTTAAGACTGGAATATAACTATAATAAGTAAGCCTACCTTATTTTTTAGTGAAAGAGTTCTTTTCTAATGTTTAAATCAGATAGGGTTTTAAAATATGTCCCTTGTAACATGTTGTATGTGTTTAACCAATGTCACAATTAGAATGTGATGCAGAAGTGTACGTCTAAAACAGACAAAGAAGCTGGTGCTTTTATAAAAATAACTCGTAACTCTAAACTGCAGAAGTGTATAGAAATAAAATTCATTTTTCATTTTGGAAAAGTGTTCCTAAGAGAGCTTCATGATTCCCTTTTTTTTCCCCTCAGGAGCGTACAGGGAATAATTCCTTCACACATGAGTCACTGACGCTCAAGTACAAACTGGACAATGAGTTTGAGTTAATATTTGTGGTGAGTGATGCAGTTTTTGTGTAATTGCTTGGAATAGATGTTTATGTCTGTAGTACCTTTTGTTGTGTGCTTTGGTCTGGTTTTTCTCCTTTAAATTAATGCTTTTCTCGTTCTCTTGGGCTATTGAATTCTGTTTTTGTTTATTCCGTTCTCTGAGCTGCTGTATTTGCCATTGTCTCTCTAGACTGTGAAGCTCAAGGAAAGAAAAATTGATATAATGTGCATTTATGCTTGAAGTTCTTTTACTGCAAAAAATCATAGGAATTTTGTTATTTTTGTACACTGTTACGTCTGTAGTCTACTGTTGGGCTACCTGTACATTGTAAGAAGGCTGTAATCCATTCCTTTTAAAAAAATTTTTTTTTATTATATATTGAATTTACATGTTACTATTTTTTTGTGTGTTCAGAAAAAAGTTCCTCATACATTTCTCAAATTTAAAAAAATGGATGTTTGGATGTTTGTTTTTAATTGCTTTCAGACTCTTCACTTGCTTAATATTAGTGTGTTCAACTGCTGTGGTCTAAATATTGTGGGGGTGGGGAAAGTATTGATGATGATATAGAGGTACTTAAAAAAGACATAGGATGATGGGGATAATGATGTTCATGGCGATAATGATGATGATGAGAAGGAGGAAAATTTTAAACTAGAGAAATACCATTCACTATTCGTTAGTGGTGTTTTTGGCATTACTGTTAGTCCTTAGATCTTCCTCTGCTCCGTTGAGTCACGAGGTGGGCACCCACCATCCCATTTTGGGAACGACCAGTCTTTGCTAGTGTTGTAAAAGCTCCTCCCATTACCTTCAGGTGGCGTACCAGAACATTCTTCAGCTCTCGTATGTGGACAAGCTGTTGACCGACATCCAGCTCGAGTTCCGGGAGCGTTACAAGTCGTCCCTGCTCAACTTGAACCAGTCGGGAGCGGGCCTCAACTTCAGCGAGTTCACCGAGTGTTTCACGCAAGCTCTGCGAGACAGGGAGGAGGAGAGCAGACAGGAGCAGAAGGCAGGGAGGTAACTGCAACACTCGGGGGAGCTCGCACCTGGTTGTGGCTTAATGCCCCTTGAAACTTCACATACCTGCGCTGTGGTGTAAGGGTTAGGCTCTTCGGCTGTCATGCGGAAAACCTGAGTTGGATTCCACACACGGATGATCTGGTTTTTTGTTCTGCTGGGATTTTTCCCTCTCAGCCTGGGGTGATAGGTCTTCTCTTAAATGGCCTTACAGTGTTGTAGGGGACGTAAAACTGGTAACCAAACCAAAGCAAGCACTTAAGTGCAGTCTGGCATGGTCGAAGTGGCCTGTCTCTTAAGTGAGCTGGTAAGAAAACCCAACCTTGATGTACTTACGTCTCTAGGTTCCTTGGGCAACAAAGGGCCGCAATAACACCTCTCCATGGGGTGCAGGTGAGGAAAATTTGTGTAAAATGTCTTTCCCAAGGACACAACGTCGGGTCCGAGCTGCGATTCGACCCCGCAACCTTCTGATTACGAGTAGGGCAGCCTAACCACTAGACTACCGACTTACATGTTTGTTACTTATCCACCTCTCAGTCTAAATATTCCATGGGTGTTGTTGTTTTTTTGTGTAAAACTTGTTGAGTTTGAACAAGGCGTTTTGTTAGTTGCTTTTATGATTGAATGTCTTTTCTTTTTCTTTTTTTTCTTTTTCTTTTTCCCAGTGAATTAAGAAAGTTTCTGGAATGACTCTGATGTGCAGGGGTGATAGTAGATTTTAAATCGTATCGAGCCTACTTTTGAGCAGGGATATGTGCTATATAAATATAATCCATTATCGTTTTCTTTTGTTTAATCTCCGGCTGTGAAGGAAAATGAGGACATTCGAGGATTCTCAGAAGTCCAAGAAAACGGTGTCGTCCATGATTGAAAATAAAAAAGAAGAAAAGAAACCGACCAAAGGAAAGGAAAATAAAGTACCTAAAGGTGAGTGCAATATTTAATATAAAATCGTAGACCAGTGTAGCTAAAGGTGAGTGCAATATTTAATATAAAATCGTAGACCAATGTAACTAAAGGTGAGTGCAATATTTAATATAAAATGGTAGACCAATGTAGCTAAAGGTGAGTGCAATATTTAATATAAAATTGTAGACCAGTGTAGCAATCGCAACATCAGAGGTGAGTTTGTAGGCCAGTGAGGACAACAAAAACAACAACGCAACAAAAAGTGTATATTACTGAGGTGCCAATTTTCCTGACAAATCCTGAAGCCCAGATATATGAACCAAGCTTCACTCTATTCCATCAGATTCAACAGTTTACACACAGGGCAGGACAACTGGATTTCAGGATGTTTTTTTCTTTGCTCGTTGACACCTCTATGTATTGGGGAAAAGGTCGACCATGTAACAATGATGTATAGGCGGGTCAGTAAGAGCAACTGTAAATCCATCCATAAAACACATAGAGCTTGCTTTTAAGCAAGGATATGCGCTATATAAATGCAATCTATCAATATTACTATTACCTAGGCGTAATCACGTCGAAGCAAACGTTGTAGCCTACCCCCTGCCCCCCTCCCTTTCCTCAGTGAGCTCAACAGAGATTTGATACCCACAAGACTAGTTATGTCAAGGACAGTAATGTGAACAGTGCTAGTGCGTGCACCAGGGCCCATGTTTAGTAAAATATTTAATGAAGTGTCGGAGCTTGGGCAACTTAAGACTTTTCAAAGCGGGACCTTAGAGGTGACTTTGACATAGTAAAACTTCTGTTTCTTAAAACAGCAGGAAATCATGCGGCCCGGGACCAAAAGTGGTGGGATCCCAGGCGTGGCCTATTTACATCATGGGCTATAACCACAGAAAATGCTCACATTTTTAACTTTAAGGAGTGTCAAAGTACCGAAAATAGGAGCAAGAATTACCGTTGCACCACAACTGCCATTGGAGTACTGGTACTGTAAACCTCCGGAAAACTTTTTTCAGGTAGGGAATCATCTTGGTTCATTCAGGGCCTCTTGATTTTTGTTTCTGGACAGTTGTAATGTAAAATATTTAAATTTCTGAAAACAGTGTGTCTTTTTTTAAAATCCTGGATTTTGGTGCTTTTTGCTTAACGAGGACAACATGCATTGTCATATGAGTATGTCCTATGGTGCTAGTGTATTCTTGCATAATGTGCCGACATCTTTCTGTTGCAGGGACCAGCAACGACTCACCAAAATCATCATCGGCACCCTCCTCCTCAAACTCTGTGCAGTCCTCGCCGGCCGCCGGCCTTGACACGCCAGCGGAGAACGGCGTGTTGGACGAGGAGACGAGACAGAGGAACCTGCAGAAACTGATGATGAGGGGCAAGAAGAAACCAGCGGTGGCCAGGTGAGTGCGGGTCCTTGTCTTCTCTCTGAACTTTTGGGGTTTTGGTTTGGTTTTGCATCTTTTCTGCGTCACGAGGTCCCTAAAGTTTATTCCATGCGCGGGCAATCTGTGTTTTTCTATTGGGATTTGTCCACCCTCAGCTCATGTCGGCCCTGACTGGCAGGATTTAAATAGCCTGTCTCTTAAATGATCTTACTGTGTTGCAAGGGACATAAATCTGGCAACCAATCCAATAATCAAAGCTTAGGATTTTTTGTTTATTAATACTGTGTACATGCATGCTATCCTTATATTGTACCAACCAGTTAGGGTAAAATATTTTGGGTTGAACATCCTGCACTGCTCTTTTTTATAGCATTGAATTTTTCACGCATTGCTTTACTTTTCCGCTCAAACTGGCTAAAACATCATTGCCAGCCAAGTTTGCCTGTGACGCTATCATTCAGCTTAATGTGATGGGAACCGAGACGCTGGCTAAAACATCATCCAATCATTTTATTGACCTCTTCGATATTTCTCATCCGTCTCCCTCCCCACGGCAGCAAAAGCCCCGAGGCCCCAAAGCGTAAAGGGAAACAAGCGACCAAGTGGGACGACAGTGTGTCCAACAAAGACATTGCCGCTCTGGACCGCAGTGAGACCACGGAGGATGACGCAGCCGTCCCCACGCAAGCTGAGGTGTGTACGCACGCGCTGTCTCAGAATATATCGCAGTCTGGCATGCAGACTATCTGATTTTCTGCTTCTATATTACTAAAGATATGAAGTTATGGAATCTGTCTAGTCCGATTTTTTAAAATAAATCTCAGGACTGAGATTTTCACAGGATATGCTCCCCTTGCCAGTGCTATGGAGATGCAACGATAGTTTGCATGCCACCCCGCGATATGTGGGGGCACTCTTGCAGGCTTCTCACCGGGTAGAGAAATCAGGAAAAAGTTGGGAATTTTGTGATGGGTAAAACAAAATGTCTTAAAATTTGAATACTGTACTGATCTGATAGCAAGGAATTCAAAGTATTTAAGGTATTGTATGCGTTTTTTTGTAACAATATTAATATAGATGTTCTTTTTTGCAAGTCTTGACACTAAACAATGATTAATTATTCAATTAAGGAAAAATGCCAAACTTTATACTTTGTGACTTTAATCTAGTTTTTATCAGGCCTTTTATTGCTCGTTCTTGTCGCACAGTGGCTGTGGCTTTATTTTCTCCACGAATAGGGGGGGGGGGGGGGGTCATGGATTTCAGTGCATTTTCTGATTCTGAAATGTCTTTAGGTCATGTTTTAAAAAAGAACATCTGAAGAGCTCCACTAGTTTTCAAGATACCGCAACCGTTGTGACGATTTCTTACTCGGGATGAAAATGAAGTTTTGAGCAAATCACATTAGATTTTTTGCTTGTTTCTATGATATTTGCAAGAACAGTCACTGATTTGTAAACAAAAGTACTAGTTTCCTTGTTGCTATGCACCTGCTCAATTGTTTCCAAGCAACAGGGGAGTTAACGCTGATTATTTAGGTATACGAAATGATGGGTTTGTTAAAAAATGTCCCTGTGGCTTTGTGGGCAAAATATCTAATTTTACACAAGTCACCAATACAGTTTTTATTGAATTTCTAAATGCTCTGAAAAGCATATTTACAGCCTTCAGATCAATAGAATATTCTTATCATGTCAATAAAGCTTTATGAAGAAGAACAAAGAAATCCCTAAAATCATTGGCACATGACGCAATTCAACATAAAATGTGATTTTGCAACGAGCGCCTGATTTCGTGAGGTCCAAACACAAAATATTTCCCCACACCGTTAAAGTTTGGTGACATGAGGTCTGTGTGTTGTTTGTGTCTGGACGCAGCAAGCCCTGGTGGGGAAGATGTCGGGTCAGCTGCAGGACATTGAACCCGATGACGACACCGACGAGGATGACTTCGAGGAGGAGGAGAAGGAGGAAGTGCAGCAGAGAGCCAAGACCTCTGGGTAAGTCCAAGTAAAACTGTGGGATAAGTTTTTATTATATAAAAAAACCTGCCCTTTTTTTTTTTTTCTCAAGTTCCAGGCTTTATTACTGAACCGATTTCCATCATTTACGGCTTAAAAATTAGTCTCAATCTTAACTGTGTGCTTTGCTGGCGTAATCAATAAAAGAAACCAGCGTTTATATGCTATTATTTTTTTTATATTTTTGAAAAAGCTCGTTCTCAACTCTGGTTTTTAACTTCTCTATATCTTCACTATTGAAGTGCCTTTCAGATCAACTGCTTATGTGTGCTTTTCTGAAAAATTGGAAAAATTGCGCCCCTGGGTCAGAAGTTTTTGGGGATTGAGAAGTTCCAAGCGTGGGTTCCAACAGGGGCAGTAGTGGGCTTAGTGTCTAAGAAAAGTGTACTAGAAAGATCGACAGAGAGACGAAAACGTATACCTTTATTAAAATAGAGAGAAAATTAATATTATCACCAAACAGGGATTTGCACTAGTTTAAAAAAAGTTTTTGTGAGAAAATTGACGTTGTCGTGTAGAGAGGGCAGGGTGTTGCTGTGTCGTTTCTGCTGCGGGTTAGGAGTACATTTCTAATCTTGGGATGCTGGCGCCTCTATAAATAACTCACTCCTTACGGCTGAGTCTCTGAACGGGAGTGACGTATTGTCTCACGCTTAGTGACATCAGGGATTCAGAACTATCTTTAGAGTAAACCTGCACATCTTGAGGTCTGTTAACCCTATATTCGGCTTAAGTCAACACCATTTAGAATTCCCAATTTGTTCTTTATTTACTACATCAACATCCTTTAAGTCGAATTTCTCTTTACTTGACGATAATCGAATTCTTTGTACTTCTTTTGTATATGGTCATAGTGCTTCCAAAATGGTCTTAAGTCCGACTTAGGCCATTATGAGATTAGCCCATTACGTGATTCCCCACATCATAGTGCATCATTTGGTGTTACATGTGTTCAATGGTGCTGGGCCGTTTTGCTGAATTTTAATATTTCCATGTTTTTTTTTCTTTTAACATAGAGTAGGGCCACATCACTTTCCCCCATTATCCCAGAAGTGCAAAAAATGAGTTGGGCCATATTGGAAGCACCGTGACGATATTTGACTACTAGTGTCCTTCTCTACCTCAGGGCCGTGAAACTGTCGCTGTGGTGTAATAGTTAGGCTCTTTGCCTGTCATGCTGAAGACCTGAGTTCGATCCCAAACGCAGACAATCTGTTTGTTTTTTTCTGCTGGGATTTTTTCCCTTTCAGCCGGGGTTGACCCCAACAGGCAGGGTTGAAGTAGCCCGTCTCTTAAATGACCTTACAGTGTTGCAGGGGATGTAAAACTGGTAACCAAACCAAACCAAGGGCCGTGGTACGAATATCTTAAAGTATCGGTGTAAAACATCAGTAAAGCAAATAACCAAAGCAAACGGTCTTCCTCTCACGCACGCACAGGAAGTCAAGTGGTGGGGGAATGTTCAGCATGTTCCGCAACCTGGTGGGCTCGAAGACGCTGACCAAGGAAGATTTGCAGCCGGCGCTGGAAAAGATGAAGGATCATCTCATCGGTAAGTCACGGGGCGGAGTGCTCAAGTATTACCAAAGAGCTTATGATGTCATAAAGAGATGCAAGCACATATTAATTCTGGTGCTGTTCTTGAAGGGAGTGACCAGCCTGAGGCAACTTGTGTAGTGACGGGAAATCAAAACTCAGCTCCTAAGTAGCTTCCATCTTCCATGCCTGGATGCCCCCCCTCCCCATCATATGGGTTATATGAGGATTTTTTGTCATACGGAAGACCTGAGTTGGATCCCAAGTACTGACAATCTGTTGTTTTTTTCTGCTGGGATTTTCCCCTCTCAGCGCAGGTTGGCCCTGACAGGCAGGGTTGAAGTAGTCAGTCCCTTACATGACCGTACAGTGTTGCAGGGGATGTAAAACTCGTAACCTACCTTAATAACTTTCATTTTATGTTGCAAGTAGTACCAAGTTAATCTTGGTAGAAGACCAAAGAAGAAAGTCTTTTTGCGACATCTGCTTGTCTTTGCACTGGTGTCTAAGATGTAGGGGTTCGGATCTTCGCCGATCATTGGATGACTCAAGAATGATGCCATGTGCGGATGATCTGTGTTTTTTCAGCTGGGATGCGTCCTTCTCAGCCCAGGTTGGCCCTAACAGTCACGGTTCAAGTAGCCCGTCCCTGAAATGACCTTACAGTGTTGCAAGGGACGTAAAAACAGGAATCAAACTAAATCTTTTTTGTGTTTTTGTACTTTCCGTGCCTGTGTTTCTATCCTGCTGGGAATGGAGACCAAGTTTTTTGCTGAAACAGCGGAGGCTGACGCCTCTATAAATAACTCTCTACTTACTACCAGTGTTTTTCCTTCTTGTTTTTCAGCATTCCTTCTCACTCATTTTTTACTTTCCCACCTTCGCATTTTCCTTTTGCAAATTGTGTTGAATATATTACTTTTCCCTTGGCAGCCAAGAACGTTGCGGCCGACATCGCTGTCAAATTATGCGAGTCCGTGTCCACAAAACTGGAGGGGAAAATTCTCGGCACTTTTGGAAGTAAGTTAATGTTGTAGATGGCGCTGGAGAGGTTGATGGTCTCGGTCCATACCAAGCATGAACACACACCATTTCATGCTCACGCACACACACACACACACGCACACACACACACACACACACCATTTCGCACACACACACACACCGCACAAACACACACACACACACACCATTTCGCACACACACACACCGCACAAACACACACACACACACACACCATTTCGCACACACACACACACCACACACACACACACACAAACACACCGCACAAACACACACACACACCATTTCATGCTCATCCACACACCATTTTACGAGTGTTACACTTTGTGAGCCATGATATGTTGTCAGTTTGTCAAGTGATGTTAGTAAGTCTGTTACTGATAAAACAATTCACAGACAATCAGAAGCTAAACTCCAAACAGACCAGACAAACAAATTCAACAGCACTTAAAAAAAAATGTAGGCCTACCTCTGTTGAAAATGATATTGTTGTGGTATCTAACTTCTTTTTCTAATTCTATCTATTTCTATTTCTAATTTCTTAATCCGCAAAAGTGGTAATTTTTAGATGTATGACAGTTCGCTTTCCTATCCTCGATAACTATTACATCATGCTGTTCTTTGCCCAGGCATTGCGTCCACCGTCAGGAACACACTACAGGAGTCGTGTGTGCAGATTCTTTCTCCTCGCCGACGTGTCGACATCCTGCGCGACGCGATGGACGCCAAGCAGCAGCGGAGGCCGTATGTCATCACATTTTGCGGCGTCAACGGAGTCGGCAAGTCCACGAACTTGGCCAAGGTCAGTTGGGACAGAAGCGTACATGTTTATTCATCTTGTAGGAAAAATCCCGTGTGCATGTAGTGCACAGTATAGATCTCTTGGTTGAAACTTGAAAAGAGTAGGTGTATTAGGCCGGCGCCCGGGCAAAATTCAAAATAAATTCCTAGCCAAATCCTTTGGTATGGTTCTCAGCGCCGAATTGACCTTGTGGAGTTGATGGAACCGTAAAACTCCAACCAAACAAAGAGGGAGACATGTGTTTTGGTTGTTACATGGCAAAAACGTCAACACATTCATGAGCTCTCACTCATACTCATAACTAGAAAGGACTCACACATATTTTCAAGGAAAAACCCCCCATAAATATTTAAATAACCATTGAGACAAATACCTGCAGTGTCTTTCTCTCTACTGGCACTGTGGTATAGTGGTTAGTCTCTTCACCTATCATGCGGAAGACCTGAGTTCGATCCCGTTTGCGGGCGATCTGGGGTTTATCTGCTGGGATTTTTTCCCCTCTCACCTCGTGTTGGCCCAGACAGGCAGTGTCAAAATAGCCCGTCTCTTAAATTGCTGTACAGTGCTGCAGGGGACTTAAAACTGGTAACCAAACCATCTTTCGTTCTCCCTGTCTCTCTCCCCATTTCTCTCTTTCTCTCTCTCTCTCTCTCTCTCTCTTTCCTATCTTTAATTCAATGTTTCGCTGTGTGTTCCATAATCAAGCTGCAGTTGGTACAAATGAATTCCTGTATCTGTCTGTTCTTGCTCTTTTTGAAATTAACATTTTACTTCTGCTGGAAAATTAGGCGGCCGCCTGGGCAAAATTCAAAATAAATTCTTACCCAAATCCTTTGCTATGGTTCTCAGCGCCGAAATGACCTTGTTGAGTTGATGGAACTGTAAAACTCCAACCAAACAAAGGTTACAACCCAGGGCCCGAGCTGAGATTTGAACCCAAGACCTTCTGAGTACGAGTCCGGCAGCCTAACCACTAGACCACTGTCACCAAATATCATGTGTCTAGCATCAAAACTTTTTATGTCCCCCCCCCCCCCCCCCAGTTTTTCCAAGTCATTGGTATCGATAGTGTGTTATGTGTGACTGATCTCAACTTCTCCACGGCTTCCTCTCCCGGCACAGGTTTGCTTCTGGCTAGTGGAGAACGGACTGAGCGTGCTCATCGCCGCCTGCGACACATTCCGCTCTGGGGCTGTGGAGCAGCTGCGCACACATGTGCGTAAACTGAACGCCTTGCACCCGGAGAAGAGAAACAGCCGAGAGATGGTGCAGCTGTATGAGCGAGGCTACGGCAAGGATTCCGCTGGTATTGCTATGGAGGCAATCTCTTCAGGTATATGGCAGCGAACGGTGGTTAGTTTGCATGAATTTTTTAATATTTTTTAAAAGTTTGCATGAAGTTATCATATAATATATATAGAGGCACCAGCTTCTTTGTCTGTTTTAGCCTCTTGTTCTCACAATGGTTGTCATTTTTCCCTGAGGCTCATCCATCTGTCCGTCTCTTAAATGACCTTTCAGTGGTGTAGGGGACGTAAAACTGGTAACCAAACCAAACCGTCTCTTAAATGACCTTTCAGTGGTGTAGGGGACGTAAAACTGGTAATCAAACCAAACCGTCTCTTAAATGACCTTTCAGTGGTGTAGGGGACGTAAAACTGGTAATCAAACCAAACCGTCTCTTAAATGACCTTTCAGTGGTGTAGGGGACGTAAAACTGGTAA
>JAUKPP010257623.1:2071-22261 GCA_032273245.1 Phyllaplysia taylori
TTTTTTCACCGGTGGTTATTGGCCCCCCCCCCCCCCCCCTGCACATCAAAATAAAATATATATTGTTGAGAAAGCGTTCTTGACTTGGGTTGTTGGTTGTTGTTTTGTTTTTTCAGAATGCCAGACTTAGATCTAGGTCTTCAGAGAATAATTCGTTGGTTGTTTCGCATGAAGGCGAATAGTAGAACGACTATAGTGGGGCATTCGTCCTTTTACTAAACAATCAGCAAATTACAACGACGATATTTACCATTATCATAATATGCCCATCGGGATATCATCATAATACATGTATATGGATATATTCATAACTCTCTTTTTCTATCTCCACAGAACAAGATCTTCAGAACTCCAACTACTACATCCAGAGTTCGGCAAATAACTTGTCACTGACAGCAACTACTTTTCCCTCTTCTGCTGTCTATGACAACACCTGCAGCGACGACTTCAACAACAACAACAACAATACTAACAACACCGATAGAGGCAGCAACACCAATAGCAACAAGAACAACAGCAACGACACTAGCAGAGGCAACGTCCCCATTTGCTCCGTAGCTCCACTCCAGACTGACGAGCTATCATCGTTCATCTCATCAAATCGTGCGTGCCAGGCCATCACTTGTCAAACTAAATCATCATCCGCTTGCGGCGACATCAAAGAGACCGCGGGACAAGAGATATCGCCAATAAACGGCCAAGACGGTCAGTTCAATCGTACGTCGACCTCTTGTCTTCGTTCTACAGACTTGAGTTTGAACAACCCCTCGGTGGTTTCCTCGCACGTCCAACCCTCGCTCGGGCCTCGAGAATCCCAGACATTCTCCAGCGAAAACACAACAGGATCGTTGTCATATATTTCACCTGATCATTGTGTGAACAGCGATTGTGTTCCTGCGGTGAAAACTTATGGCGAGAATCTAATTCCCACTCAAGAATTTGTCGTAAAAGTTTTGGAAGATTCGTCACCGGGTCGTAAAACTGCACCTATCTCGAGTGACGATAAAACACACAAAGCTCATTGTGAGGACGTATTGCCCTCGTGTGATACTTTAAGCCCTCGTGTGCAGTGTGCTGGGGAGGAGAAGTGTGTTGTTGATAACAGAGAAGTAACCGCAGAGAGCGGTACAGTTTGTGAGTCATCGCCTCTCATTTCTTCACTACCCCAAAGGCACATAAACCAGAACTATACCTCTGTACTTACTAACCCAACCCCACACGCAGACCAAGGGAGATCACTCGTCCCATCATCTCTTGAGGGGCACGCACGTGTCTATGATCCGCGCGTCTCTAAAAGCCCAGGGGATGGACAGACCGAGGTCAGGAGTGATTTCAATACATACAGCGGTACCGCGGGAAATTTGACTTGCCCCAGGTCTGTGTTAGCATCACAGGAACAAAGGGGAGGCGGGGGAACACTCGTCTCTCAGGAGTGTCTGGTTGTAGAGGAGGAACAAAGTCTACGTGAAACACGAGGGGATCTCGAGGGTGAGAATGATGCGAGAAATTCGAGTGAGGGAAAGAGAGAGGGAGAGTTGTCATACCAGCAAGAGGACGGGGAGAAAGTTGTTGGTTGTGAGCAACCTTCCTCGGATAGACAGACAAGTGGAGGGAGAGAAAATCGTAGGAGGGATGGTGGTAGATTGGCTAACTGCGAGGGAAGTCAGAGGCGAAAACTGCATCAGAATCAGGATGTAACGAAAAACAGACGCCTGAACAATCTTCAGCAACACAGCGAGGACAAGAGACATTGTCGGAACACGTCCCCCTTATTGAGTGACAACAGTAACACCCGCACAACGCCCACGCAGCACGCTAGTACGCGCACACGTGTCGGATACAAAACAGATTTATTAGCTGTCAAGGGACGCAATCAGCGTGATAGCTCCCACTTGTCCGGGAGAGTTATCGGTCTTGCTAGTAAGAGATACGCCAATGGGGGTATCACGACCAGAAGCGCCGCCTCCAGAGACGTAACTCAATTGAGCGAACGCCGGCAATCGGCGAATCTAATCAAAAGCGCGAGTGGTCGAGTGGAGAAAAGGACTCTCAATCTGCGAAACGAAAAAACGCGACGGCTTGAACAACGTCATAGCATTGAGAGATCTGTGTCCTCGTCCAGTGGTCAGTGGTCATCTGCCCCCAGCTCGCCCAGAACCAGAGCCAGCAGTGAGCAAAAATCCTCAAGGACCACAAGTCCGAGAAGGACGCACGTGACTGTCCGGCAGACCCGCGCCAGTTTATTACGTCAGCGCGGAGTTTTGCCAGGCGGAGTTCCCGTCTCGGAGAGGGCTCATTCCCCACAAAGGTCGACACTTTCATCACGCTTTTCCCTTGAGAGACAACTCCACATAAAACCCAATTACGAAAGTAATTCTAAAACGAAAAAAGCGTCGTCATTATCACCCGTGTCCCACAGAAATGTGAAATCCGCATCTTCAACTTTCCCCAGAATGTCGGATAATGCGACTTTAGAAAGATTGGGGTATCTTTCAAAGAAGTCCGTCCCAAAGAAAGCGGAGAGTGGGCCCACAAGTAGACGCTTTCTACGGGAAGGCAGCGTGGACTTATCCGCTACTGATGTGTCGACGTCAGAAGCGACTGGCTATAAACCCAAGAGGTCAAAGTTCACCCAACAAGGAGGTGAAAAGGCGTCTATTCAAACAGGAAAACTACGAACCTCACTTGCTTCAAAATCGAAGCCTTCTTCTCTAAATTTGAGAGGAGAAACAGTGGACTCAGAGTCTCGTAGAGAGAAGGCGGCGGCCACTGCAGGGAAAATGTCTGAGAAATCTGTGAAAGAAACGGCGGCTTCCGGTTCGAAAACGAGCAGAACCGAAAAGAGCCGAGCGTCCTTGTGTTCTCGCTCTGAGCAAAGTGGAAGTAGGCCCCAGAAAAAGGGCCAATCAGACAACAGTAAAAGCGCTGTGGATTTTAGCAAGAGCAAAACTTCGAGGAAACCACAAACGTCTTCTTGTGGTAGCCGAAACGCTTCTCGAAAGGAGAACATTTGTAACGATACAAGCGTCACGCCAATATCTCCTCGAGCGAGCAGGAAAAGGAATACTGAAAATGGTGTGACGTCATCAACTGACGTGCTGTCACCTCTGACCTCACCCGTTGATTCCGAGAAGGATATTCAACAATTCATTATGGATGGTAATCTGCATCAAGATTTGTCCAAAACTGTTAAACGAATCTCACTCTCACCGCGAAGTGAGAGGTCAAAGACAAGGTCAAAGACAAGGTCAGAGTCAAGGTCACCATGCCCTGGGAATTTAGCAGAGAATCCAAGAGTAGCCAGAGACTCCAAAAGTCTTTCGAAAAGCCCAGCAACATCTGCGCGAAGTTCTGTAGAGCGGAACATTGTAGGGAAAAATAATCCTACTAGAACGAGTAGTCAGTCGACTAAAAAGTCTTCATCATCTGTATCTTCTTCATCAACATCTCCAACATCTCCGTCTTCATCGTCGCAATCCTCTCGTTTGCTATCTCACCAACAACCGTCATCAGCATTATCTTCGTCTTCTTCAACACGTGCCAACTCTGCTTCAAAGCCAACAACAGCATCAACAAACTTATCACGACCTACTTCTCAACGCTCCTCCTTATCACCATCACCATTAACAACAGCAGCCTCATCATCATCATCTTCATCTCGACCCTCCCAACAAACCGCAATACTCACGAAATCTTCGACCTCTCGACACTCGTCAAAATCTCAGCCCTCGTCAAAGTTCGGCCACAGCGCCTCGCCGTCGTTCTTACCTGTGGCAACTCGCCAACCCAACAGGAGCACAGCCGCGGTCAATCATGCTAAACATTCTTCTTTATCAGCCGAGCGATCAAAATCGGGAATTACCGCTACGAAGAGTAATGAATCGGAAGTTCCCGATAAAGGTGCGAAAAAGGAGAAGATGAACTCAAAGAAAGGAGAAGAAAAGTGTGAAAATCAGAATTTGAATGAAAGTGAGAAGATTTCTTCGGTTGATACAGAACATGGAGGCAATGAGACCACTGATGTGAGCTGTGATAACAAAGAAAGTCATGCATTTAGAGAAGACCCTGGACATTCTTCAGGCCAAAATAAGGAAGAAATCACGACTACTCAACACGATAAGAAAGGAGGAGAGTTGCCGATACTTATCGACTGGGAGAAAGAATCCTCGGACGAGAGTGGGATATCGATCAGTTGTGATCACCTGACGTCTGGACCGGATGTCGAGGTCAAAGGTCACTGTGACGTAGTAGACAACGAGTCGTTCACGGAGGGGTCAAAGACCTCTCGTCTTTCATCTCTGGGCAGGGCGGAGGTCGAGGCCGGTGGTCATCAGGGCCCGATAAAGCCTGGTCAGGACATTACGCGCCATATTGATCCTGCCGACCAGGGTCCTAGAGCGCGGGACGAAGCGCTCACATTGATAGCCATCGCGGAAATGGGAAGCTCTCCACTCTTGAGAGGAGGAGGAGGAGGAGGAGAGGGAGAAAAGAGAGAAGAGCAGCCGTGCTTTAATGTTGTAAAGGTCAAGAGTCCAGTAGCCAGCGAAAAGGTCAGCCGAGGCGCCAGTCGTGGTGCTGGGGTCAAAGGTCATTCTAAGGTGGAAGGTGCCAGTAATGATGTTAGTGCACAGAGTAAGGTTGCTTTGAGTAAAAATATCAAAGACATAGAGAATGTTCGAGAGAAAGAAAAATCGCCCAATCGCCAGGTTGTGGAGGCTAAAGACATGAAACCGTCGGGAAGAAGCAACAAGGCACATTCTTTGGAAAAGACAAACTCCTTATCCAAGACGAGAAATGCTGATGAATATCGCGGGGCTTCTAAGAAAACTGGTTCAAACATTGCGGGTGAAAGTGAAAGCAGTAAAGTGACTTCGCATATATGCAAAGAAAAAGGTGGCACCAGTGCAAAGGTGATGAATACCACAGGTAGTAAAGGGAAGATATCTTTAACTGGAAATCTGACTAGGAAAACGGAGTCTACACTAAATAAGGAGAGATCTGTAAAACCTGCCACCACTTCAAAGACTCAATCTTCAACAGAAGTGGGCAGTAAAATCCGCAAAACGACTGTGTCAGCCACATTGACTTCTTCGTCATCCCAAAACCTCAAATCACGTGCATCAACTGTGTCACGTATCCCACCTAGCAGAATTTCCCTCTCACCTCGCCCACCCTCATCCTCCGTGTCTGCAAACTCGACGAGAGAAAGCTCGGTCGACAGCCGGTTCGATGACAACGACACCTCGTCTGTGACGTCAGCAGCCTCCTCCGTGACGTCAGCTCGAAGTTCAGTGACGTCACGGGGATTACGCACGAGCGAACTACGCGAGGTTCGAGCAAGCCTTGCTAAAGATCAAAAGACTTTTGCGAAAACTGGAGAAAACACCTCTACGAAAAGCGGGGTCGCTGCAAAGAAAAACCCAATGCTAACATCAGCAGGTTCCAAATCCAGGTGTGGTCCACAACAGAAGGTTACCTCAAGACCTGATAGCCTCAAGCAAGGCGGGAAAGTCGATGGAAAGCAGACGTCTGTCAACAAACAAGTCGCTGCACCATCCCACGGGCGAAAAGGTTTCAACAAGAGCAGCGAGCAGGAAAAAACAGCAAAGCAAAAAAGCAAAGGGCCCACAACGAAGGGCCTTGGTGAAACTTCGCTTGTCTCTGATAAGAGGAAAGGTAAAGGAACCAGGGAGCCAGACAACGGTGGAAGGGACGTAACCCTTGAAGAAGTTTCCACACAACCGAGTGAGGGGTTTATACAGAGTTATCTTTCCAGACACTGTTGGAGAGACGAGCTGGCCGCGCAAGTCGCGGCGGCGGAACAAAGCGAGGGGGATGGAGACGAGGAAGCGAGGGGAGAAACTGGTGGGGAGAGTGAGAGAAGGGGAAGCGAGCGAGACGATGGTCGGGTGTTTGTGAGGTCTGAGGGGCAACAGTTTGGTGAATGGGGAGATCTGGAACCTTTCGCTGTCAATGATGGCGGTGAAGGGGAGGGTGGGGATAGCGTCGATTTTAAAGTATCGCAGACGACACATCTCCATTATGGCCAGGAAGACATTAGTGACGTCATAGATGACCTCACAATGGCTGGAGAAAGAAGAATGGAAGACAGTCGAGAGGAGAGAAGAGAAATTGATACTTCATGTTTGGGCGAAGATGTAAGAAGTGAACAAATGAGTCTGAAAGAAGAAATAGAAAAGGCGAGTTTTTTCACTTCTAATTCAAGCCAATGCAGTGAACTCTTTCATGTCAGTGACGATCAAACAGTCACTGTTGAGGAAGACAAGATTGTCGCAGAGAGCGAGTTAACCTCAAAAGACAGTATTAAAAGATTTAATGAAAACAGCCAAAATTTTAATACTGGTATGGGACAGAGAATTCACTCAACTAACTTCACTGGCCCTTCATCACGTGACCCCGAGGGTCAAGAAGATGAAGTAGATCCAGAGCCCCCCACAGGTGTGGATAGCGATAAAGCAGCACCTTCAAGCACCAGCGATGTAGCCGCTACTACTAGCCTGGGGCTCCCGCTGGCTTTACATTCGTCAGATCTGAATGTTTTTCCCATACACCGACACCCCCCAACAGCCGAGATCTCTCGCTCCCCTGCTTTATCCTCCCAACTTTCCTCTCCCCCTCCTCCTTCTTCTTCAAAGCCACTCCCTCACACCCGCCTTACTACCCCTCCCTCCCCCACCTCTGAGAGGAGCAGCTCTAACCTAAGAGAAAACCGCTCACTTCCCCCCTCCCCCACCCCTCCGCCTCATGTTATCAAGCCCTCATCACCCATCCCCACCCAAACAACCCCCGCCCGAGCCTCGATACATGGCGCGGAAGAAAGGACTCGCTTGGGATGCGAGGAAGAAAAACCTGAGAATGATTCTCTTATTTCAACAACACAAGAAGCGAAATCCGCGAGGGAATTGAACGAGGAAGGGGGAAGAGGGCCAGTAGTGAATTTCACTGTGGCGAGTCGAGAAGGGGAAGGGAAGGTGGAGAAAGAGAGAGAAGAAACACTCTCAACCTCCTCACAAAGAGGCGAGGAGCAGCTCCTACATGATGGAAACGTGAAACTATCTGAAGAAAAAGAAAGCACGGGTAAACGCATGATTTGTGTTGGGACAAGCGAAAAAGAAAGCGCGTGCCTTCTGGGAAGTAGAGCAAGTGAACGGGAGGCGTTCGTTAGTTGTGAGGAAACATCGGAAGACAGAGAAGACTCGGTGGAAGCGTCCACTTCCGAATTTGTTGTGCCAGTTGCAGCTGATAGGGATGACGTTGTTGTGTCCGAGGTTGGACTAGTATCACGTGACACAGAAACGGGTATACCCACTGTGGGTCATGTGACGGTTGTTAATTCCGGAAAGTCCACGGACGCACGTGACTATGTGGCCGAACTGTTGGATTATTCTGAGGATTATGAAGATGACCGAAACCTCACAGATCAGGACGTAAACAGAGGTAAATCCATATCTGTCTTTCCTCTCTCTTCTTTGTCAGAATCAGCTGACCATGTCAGTGAGGGTGAAGACGGTAGTGACGTCATGAAGGTCAGTGCTCGTGCGGTCACCCCGCTAGGTGGTGGCGTATCTTCAGGTGTCGAACCCCCTGGTCTTCGGTCACAGGTGCAGGCAGTGAGTGACGTCACAACTGACGTGACTGCTGATGGAGAAGACAATGATAGCAGGCCTCGTGCTGCCCTCGATAATCAAGTCTTTGATCAAGGTGGCAGGCATGAGGATAGAGATACAGGAAATGACCGTAGTTTTGGTGATGATAAGGAACTGACAATCTCTAAAGAAGGTGGTCAATTCCTGGTGGACAGTGGTCACTCACCCGGTGACCCGTGCTTGATAGGACCAGGCCATGCCCCTGATGACATAGATAGAGATAATGGCGTCTGTAATGAGCAGAGAGGGAGGGACACTGACCATCCAAATGGTCATCACATTAGTGACTGTGGAACTGATAATGGGTTTGTAAAAAGCCTCGGTGTTCGCGTGGGCGGAGGTAATGACCCGAGTGGTCAGCTCGAAACCTCTGACATCAATGGTCAAACAGTGCCATCCGACCTGTTGAAAGACCAGGGTGGTAGGAACTTAAAATGCGCAGAAAATATCAAAACACAAAATCCTGACTTGGTCGGTGATAATGAGGAGGGTGAGTCATGTCTAGACGTTAAAAACGATTCACGTGCAAGATGGTCGGAAAAAATGACACCGGATCAAGATGTTGCGGTTTTGGTGGAAGAAAATAAAGAGAGCGAGAAAGAAGAGGAGGAAAACGAATCTTTTGAGAAGGATGTGAAGGAGAAGGGGCGTGCGGGGAGTGTGGAAAAGAGGAGAGGAGGTTCTGTAGATAGGGGGACGCCCAGCCTTGCAAAAACGTACTGCTCCGATAAGAGACCGTTTGAATCATTACCCGCCACAGAAGATAAGCCTGTAGAGAAGCCGGGAAGTCTCAATATATTTTCTAGACCCGTGCCACTTTCTGGCAACACGCAGGAGGTGAGGAGTAAAGGAGGGGAGGCAGAGGCGGAGGAGGAGGAAGGGGACGAATATGATAGAGAGAAGAGAAATAGACTCCTGCAGAAGAGAGGGAGCGCTTTTTCTGAGAGGTTTGAGAAAGTGTATCATGACGATGGTGGTGTCAACGAAGGTTTTGGAATGAGAGAAGAGGTTGGGGATGTGTATGCGGACGAGAGCGAAGGTGGTGATGTTAGTGGTGCAGGTTGTAGCGTGTTGATGAGTGAGGCTAGCTTGTATAAAACTGCTATGGGAAGCGCTTTGCTGCTGGAGACGGAGTTTGGAGACTTGGATGAATCTGAGGATGATAGCGAGTGCCCGGATTATGATAGCGTTAATGATAGTGATATAGAGGGAGACGGTTTAGGAGGAGGAGGAGGAGGTGGTTTTGGTGTGAATAGGGCAAGCGCGGAAAGGCAAGAAGGGAGAAGAGGACGAGAAGAGGGTTTGGATTCGGATGCTAGCTCTGAATCGAGTTTTCAGTCGGCTACTTCCGATATTTTGCTAGCTGCGGCCGCACCCCTGACTCGTGAGATGGCTGAGTTTGAGGGGTGCGGGACGAGCCGTGCCGGCGAGGGTATGGCTCGGAGATTGGCGTCTGAGGGCACAGCGGAGGAGGACTGGTTGGACGTTCACACACTAGAACACATACCGACACCCAGCCCTGATGGGGAGGAACGGGTAGTCGGAGGCTCACAACACACGAGGAGCAGCGGTCAGGAGGGTGGGTATAGTGAGAGAAAACACAACATGCCTTTCACTTCAACACCTAGAGTGAGTAAACTGCAAGAGAGATATAAACTACAACAGCAACAGCAACAACGACAACAACAGCAATATGTGTCAGTGCAGCATCAACAGCAGCAACTACATCAAACATTCTCTGCTCAACAACTACCGACTTCCAGTATTGACCAAATCCAGCATTATGACAGTCATTATCATCGCCATCATCGTAGTCATCAGCATCAACAACTGCAACAACATAGAGAGGGAAAAGAGATTTCTCACTCAACATTGGAGTATCGCAGGAGTTCAAGAGATAATGGACTTGAATGTCAACCCTCGGACCAAGTGTCCATCACTGTCTCTGCTACGTCATCATCGTCAGCCTCTCGTGCCAGGACAGGAAGTGCCGGACCCTCCGGCCACACTGACCAGCCTGTGACCCTACCGCCATCTCCAACCTTTATCACTGCCCACAGTGACGTCATCCATCAACTGACCGTCAGTCAACCCCCTCCAGTGAGTAGCACGGCCACACAAGAGCGGAGTGTCGAGGTTTGTGAAGAGCGACGCGCGCAAGTCACTCACTCCGGTGTCAGAAAGTCACGAGTGAGCGCTCAGCGACACACTGTTAAATCTACTACAACAACAACAGCTACTGCTACTACACGCCTGGAACCCGAGCCAACTGGCGAGGTGTCGGGTGAACGCTATCTCCCGAGTGCTGGATCCTCTCACGCCACCAACACCTCACAGCTTGAAACGGGTAGTGGTGAACAACAGCTGCATCACCATACAACACCACCAGATACTGTTACCCCCGCCACCAACACCAACACCACATCAACAACAACAACAGCCGAGTCCACCGCCGATACCATCACCCCACGAGATGGGTCAACGTTATCACGTGACGTTTTAAATACCCACGAGCAGTCGATGGGACAGCAACCCCGTGGTGAACCTGTCGTTTCCTCGCCTCGTCTAATGGATTTAACTACTTCACAAAGTCCCCAGTTGACCAGTGGTGGACTTAATGGTGATAACTCGGATAAGCTCAGCACGGAGGAGAATGTGACCGGAGCGAGCACGTCGATGGTGGTGAAATCATCCGTTGTGAAAACCGCCACTTTAGTGTTGAGTTCTGAGCAGGATCCTCGGGCCAGTTCTGGAATGTTATCGGAGTACTCGGTTGCTTTTTGTGGTTCAAATGTCAGTTCAAATCTGGCTTTAGCTCAAGTGCCAAAATCTCTTCTACCGTCGTTTTCATCATCGTCATTATCATCGTTGTCGTCAGAGCTGTCAGTAGAGAGACCAGGTCGACGCAGAAAGACGCGGGGAGAGCAAGGATTGTCTGGGCTACCCGTACGATCTTTTTCTGTGGAGCCCACGAGTTCGGTCCGAGTGGCCGATTCCGATATCTCAAGACGCTGTCGCTCACCGTCCGTTTTTACGTCATCTTATACCGTCAACGTTAACCAATCACGACCTCGAAGAGATGGATCTTCTCATTCGGGGCAACCACGGTTGCAACAACAGCAGCAAAAGCAGAAACCGCAACAGCAACAGCAACGACAAAACGTTTCAGACCTACAGGACTCAAAACAAAGTCAGATACAACGACAGCATCAGCAGAAACAAACACAACCAGGGAGAAACTCTCTCCCACCCCGCTCAACAAACAAACATCAACCCTCGAATAGAGTCATCGAACAATCGAATGTGTCTGGAACCGAATCTCAAGCATCGAACGTCGCTTCAGCTCAAAATCAGTCAGCACATGGCACTAAAGCTCGTGCTAAAAAGTCTGGTCAGGATAGCCAGGCTCAATCAGTAACTGACATCCGGCCTTCACAACAAGCCGTTAGTCGCCAAATATACCGAGCTCCTCAATCCACGCCGAGCCACGGGCAGCGACCAACAACAGCCACCAGCCACCACCATTCTAAACTCGCCGCGCCAGACGAGCCTAACTCGAGTGCAGCACCGGCCAAACAATCGGGACTAAACAGAGGGCAGAAATCGGAAACTAAAGGTCAAAAGCACTCTGTCAATAACCCCGTGGTGACAAAGAAGAGAGGGAAGTGGTTGGAAAAAAGTAAACGATTTCAGGCAGACGAGGAAGAGGAGCAGAATAAGCAGACGCGATCCACCACCTCCACCTCCACCGCTCCCGCCCAAGGGAAGAAAATAGAGGATGAGTGTGAACGTAGTCGCGCACAACAGAACATTGGGCACACCGGAAACGGAGGAAAGGTCACAAAGCTGAGCAAGGTCAATCGTGGCACTGCAAAGAGCGGGTCTGTAAACGCTGTCCCAGCTAGTGTGACAGACGAGGACAAGGGACACGACTCGGCGCAACAGTTGACTGAGTCACTCGGTGAAAGGACTGAGAGTTCCCACGAGGGTGCGAAGTTACGCGAGGGCAGAAATGTGAATGCCCAGTCGGGAGATGCGGAGAAGAGAGTATTCAGACGACCCGAGGGACGACAATACGCTTTTGCCGCCGAGAAAACTTGGTCGGCTGCTAGCGACAGTTCCACTGACTCGTCACAATATGAGGACTCGCTTTCATCGGTGATGGATGGAGTTTTGCAGGGGCTCACCCGAGAACAGCAACAGCTACAACAGCATACAAACATGCCCACATCGCTCAGTGGTCAGGAGATCAAAACAAGTTTGTTCGAGAGCGGATACATCTCTGATGTGAGATCACCTGTTCCCGAATTGCCCGATTCTGAAGCCTACGACTCAGAACACAGTAGTGAAAACTTTGCTCACGAGACGCGAAATATAGACAGCAAAAGTACCACTAACTCATCCCTCAAAGATGTGAGTAGCTCGGGCAATAGCAGAGATAGTCATGTGGCAGACAAGAATGGTTGGAAAGAATTACCGGTGCCAGGCGCGGTGGCGGAAAACAAAACATGGCCCGCTAATGGCACGAGAAATGTCAGTCAGGATACCGACAGTACTCGCTTACTACACACGGATGGCAGCGGTATGGGGGAAAAGGGAGGCGTTGGCGAGGGCTTTCATCCAACCACCGAGTTGTGTTCCCACGTGGATGAGGTAAGCAAACAGGAGACTAAAGGAGGAAAGACAAAGAACGTTGGACTTACGATGGGTGTGTTTTCTATTCATGACAGCGACAGATCTCAGAGTTTATCTCACAAGCCTCAAACTGGGAACAAACTATCGGATAAATGTGAAAACACGGATATAGAATCAGATTGGAAGCAACCTGGAGGCGAAACCTTCTATAGGATAAGTGGAGATAACAACATAGAGCCTGTGCCTGCCTCAAGCGCTAAGCAGATTAGTGATGTAAACCCCGTCGAGGCTATGCGAGGCGATAGCAAAACTCAGCGCCATGCGGACCTTGGCAAAAACGTTGTTAATTTGCCCCATGCTGGCAGTGGTATTTCACCGGATAACACAAGGAAGGATGAAAACTTTCAAGTGTATACAGAACCCAGTGAAAGAGAAAAATTTGTTTCTACTAGCGCTAGGGATGTGCAAATATTTTATACCTCTCGTGCTGCTAATGAACTCGACTCGGTGGAAATTATTGCAGAAAAGCGAGGCTTGCCGAGTGCTTTTGAGGGTAGAGACGCAGACGAGGCGAGCAAAGAAGGTGTAAAGCAAAGTGTGCCGGATATAGCGCAGAGCCCGGAATCTGGTGGTGGTCATATCAGTGCAGGCGGGTTCCACACGGTTGAGTCATTAGCTCATCATAAAACTGCCCTCTCATCTCGCGCTGTGGCGGAGATGTGTGCAGGCACGTGCACTGAGCAGAGATCAGACCCCAATTACCGTGAGCAACTACTGGGTGTACGTAATAATGAGCAACCCCCAGCCACTACCGCTACCACCACCGGCGCTGCTGCTCACCTTGACAATACAAATTCCTCTTTGCCCTCGACAGGCGCCGCCCAATACGAACCATCTGGGAGCGAGCACTTTTCTTCGGGCCCCGTGAATGTACGCGCATTAGCCCCCTCGAGTCTTTTGTCTCACGACTCTGGCTCCGTGTTAACACAGGCGGCCGTGCGTAGCGAGAGGGAGTCGGATCGTGTTAGTTCTCACTCGCCCAGCCCCCAGGCGAGGGCTGCACTCGGCTTGTGCAATAATATAATCGCCGAGGCTTCTGATGCGAGGGCAAATAACACAGCATGGAATACCACGAGTGAGAAAGAGGGTCTAAACAATGAAGGAATCTCCAACAATACACCTAACGATGTAAGTCACGAGAGTTGTAATGTCAGTGATTCTCGAAAATATGAGAGCCTTGTTCATAGAACAAGCGCGGTGGATTCCAGTGACAAAGGTGCGTCTCTAGATGTGGATGGAGATAAGTACGTGTGTGAATCAGCGGGAAATAAGGAGGAGATTCGCTCTACCTCGGATATTATGTTCAGTTCAGACCCGGATACGGCGCAGAGTGCGGGCGATGTACATCTACACAGTGCTGTGAGTTCTAGGATTTTTTCCGCACCGGATTTCAGTGGTGGTGATTCTCCTAAAGCAACGATGACCCCTGTGTTGGGCCGGGTCCCCCCACCTCCCCCACCCCGACCTGACAAGGCCATAGTGGAAAAACATCTGGCCGCCACTGGGGGTCCAGTACCCAAATCGTCTATATCGACAGCCGGAAATGTTTCTGATAAACCTACGTCCAGTGAGAGTGGAGGAAGTGATGGAGTTATGTTTTCTGATGGTCAGCGGAGATTCTCTGGCCAGTCCTCGCTGTCGGGGTCACGCGTGACTGGCCAGGTAGCGGTCATCTGTCAGCTGGTGGACGATGAAGGTCACGTGAAGCTCACTGGACCTGCCTCGCCCGGAAGTGACGGTGAGAAAATGATCGGAAACTCTGAAGGGCCTCTGGGAAAACATAAGTCAGAAGTGATAACGAAAATAGATAAGGAAAACATGAGTACCGGAGCAGGTGTGCAAGTGAAGAAGTTTGAAGATGGAACCAGGAAAACTTCCATCACTGACTCGGGCAGATTGACTCTACCGCTGGAGGGAGAAAATGGAGTTTTGCCTGGATCACAGGCGACTTCCGGGGAGTCAAAGGGAAGTAATAAAGTGCAAGGGGAGATAACCACTGATAGACCCCTCTCTGGGAAAGTAAAGAGTTCTTCCTCCTCATCGCCCAGTGAAAGCGGGAAGTTGACGCCCCCAGGGACCGCTCGATCACAACAGGATCAGTCGCCGACACAGCTCGGACCACACGAACCCATGACGAACTTCAACTCTTCTCAACTGAGCCCTATAATGCCGAGAAGGTCTCTCACTCGTCGCTCTGTATCCCCATCAAGACACGATGGCTCCAAAGAACGAGAAGGCGCGACGAGGGAGAAAAGTCCACTCATCTTAGAGCGAGTGCATGAGTTACAGAGAAAGATATCTTCCGGTGACGCCCCACCTGCTGATATCGGCCGCGCCAAATCGCCCGTACCACCTGATCAGAGCGGGAATCTGAGTATTGTGAAGAATTTATTGACCTCTGCCGCCGCGGGAACAAATTCTAAATCCACCCCTGAAGCGAAAACAAATAAAAGCAACACAGGGAAAGGCTTGAAAACGGTGGGTCGGTGGAAGTCAATGGTCAAGAAATCACGTGTTGTGGCTATTCGTGAATCTCTGAAGATCAAACTGAGTGGTCAAGAAAGCGGGAAAAAACAGCTCCCAGGCGCTCCTGTATCACCCACCCCTCCACGTAAGTACAAGTGGGCAAGAGGGGATGCTGGGATATGGAAGAAAGTTTATTTAGATGAGGAAGGGAAAGAGTTGGCACAAGGTGGAGAGGGAGGAGGAGGAGGAGGGGATGAGGAAGATGTGAGTAGAGTGACACAAGAAATGAAGGGAGATAGAGCAAACGTAGCAGATGTGGAGGTATGTGAGGTGGGAGGGGTGAGAAGTGCTTCCCCCAAGTTGATTCTAGAAAAATCTCAGTTCAAAACCACAGCACGGAACCTTTCTGTCGCCCCTCTTGATGGGGTTGATTCAGGTGCTGAAAACTCCGGAAGTGGTGAGAACGTTCTTGGGTCACGTGGTGCTGTTAGCGCAGCGGGTGAAACGGAAGAGGAAGTCAAACAAAGTGGTCGAGAAAGTGAAGTATCGAACGTAGTACTTTCACGTGTCGAAAATGTCGACAATAACAACAGCAACAGCAGTCGAGACAGCAATCTGCCAACACAAACCCCTGGTGATAGTCAAGAGCTGGGTAAGAGGTCAACCAGCGAGAGAAGTAGGTCATGTATTGATAACGAGGTCAGTGGTACTGACAGAAGTGTATCTGACTCCCACGCTGTGCCGGGGCTTCACACTGAGAGGAGACCGAGTGTCAAAGCTGAAGTGAGCTCCACTGTTTGTCCTGATTCCACAAACAGTTCTGACTCCGTTACTTCACCTCTCCGTGAAGCCCAAACAGACGGGGCAGATACCAAAGACATACGAGAACGGTCAAAAGATGGAGATACACTTTCGAAAAAGGAGAGCGCTCCTCAGGAAGAAGCGTCGTCCCAATCGAGTCACATCGATTTTTCGAACGGCGACGTCGATTCTTGTGCCCCGAGTGAGGAGTTTATTGATGGGGTCAGTCCGGTGGCGAGACAAGCGGTCATTGCTTCAGGCCAAGGGGGACAAGTGACCCATAAAGAAAATGCCCAGTCAGCAGAAAAGTTTCCCTCTGTTCAAACTAGCACTATTGATGTAAACGAAACTGAAGAGAAGCTGAAGCTTCAGAATGTCAAAAATGCTAGAAAGGACAGTGGAGATAGCGGTAAGGGATCAGAAATGGCAGTAGGAGAAGCAGTGTGTAAGGAATCAGCTGTCTTAAACAATGAAAGCGATCAAGTTAAAGCGACTACCAGCGACCAGGCGCTATGGCTGAAGAGTCCAGAGTCAATGGTACCTGCGCTCAACACTATAACAAGCATCGGACAAAGAGAAGGGAGTGGTGTGGAGAGGGAAGAGAAGGAGAAAAAGGAGGCAAGTAGGCAGGAGGAGGGAGGAGTAAATCATAGCACCCTATCACAGAGAGGCGATCAAGTTACAGCACAGAAGTCTGAAGGTTCAGGAGGTAGAGACACGCTCCCCTCCTCACCCTCCACCTCCGCCACATCGGCTCCGCCTGGTTCCCACTCAGAGACTTGGATAAAGAGGTCTGGCTCTGACACACATTCCCGCGTCTCGCCAGGGGTCATTCCCTCGTCACGGCCTGGGGGTGAGCATTCTGGGGATGACGAGAATAAACAGAAAGTCCCGCCAACTCATGATGAGAATGATGGAGAGATTGAACAAAGAGATGGAGAGATTGAACAAAGAGAGAGCGAAGGTTCGCAAGTTACGACCAAAGGTGAAAGATCATTGTCGTTGACCAAAATTACGGACAAACAGAAGGTGATTGAGGGAGAAGTCCAGCAAAACGAACAATCTGTGATTAGAACTGTAGATGAGCAAGGAAATGAGAGTGTTTCTTCAGATAATCAGACAGAAAGTCTTCCATCTACCCAAATCTCGCTCACTGGCAGTGACAAACGTCCAAGCCCGCCAGACACACAGACCAGGCCGGCAGCTGGTCAGATTACCACCCCACCGGGCGGTGAAGGCCAAGACTGGACGAGCGGGGGTGGAGCGGTTGCCCAGAGTACAGGGTCACTCCCCCCGTCAAGTGGGGATCGAGATAAGCGCGAGATCCTGAGGCGGGCGTCCGTCACGAGTCAGAGCGGGAGGGACGGCGAAATCCCGAGCGGGTTGGAGAGTTCTGAAATGTTTTCAACCCACGAAGAAAACAACGATAAGCGCGGGGGAGAAGGGCAACAACTCGCTAGCGTGGTATCTGAGAAGGGGGTTGTTATCACTCACGATGTAAGTATATCGGCCCGGCCTGGCTCTTTAACTCTCCAAAAGGATGATGATTTGGAGGTTAGGCTGCCAGGGGCTAATGTGTCTACTGGCAGCGTTAGCCTATCTCGCGCAAACGACAACTGTACCCGCGAGAGAGATGAATCAGAGGAAGAATCTCGTACCAGAGACACGAACGAACCTTCTCTGCAATTAGCAAGCGGCGAGGGCATTCGCCTTGACACTGTTTCTTCCTCCTCCACGTCGCCCCCTCCTCCTCCTCATCCTCCTTCCTCCTCCACTACGGAGGAAGGAGAGGATCAGAAATCGCCGGGCAAAAAATATACGTGGCCTACAGTGGCAGAGAGTTTAAAGCGCTTCCAGAAGTCAATAGCCGCCGCCTCGCCTAGCATGGGCCACTTGCAGAGAACTAGGGATCAGCGGTACAACACAAGCATCTCATCTACCGCCTGGAAGGAAGCGTCATTGAAAAAGCAACAGTCTGACTCAGGCAGTCCGAAAATTGAGCCAAAAGGAAGTGGTATGAAGGCGACATCCAATACTCACGATTCTGTCGCAAATATGGCTACTGACATTACGAATGAAAGAGATCAAAATGAAAATGACGTATGTGTGATGACGAGCAAGAAGCCAACAGATGGAGCACAAGGTGACAGGCAGGGTCTGAGCAGATCTGTGAGTGTCGGGTCAGCGAGAAAATCGCGCGGAGCTCCACCTCCTGTTATGCCCAAGACCACAAACAGGTCACTCAGTGCACCTGCTCTACCGAACTCCAACGCCAAACCATCAAGCATTGAAGGTACCCCAGGCGAGCAGAACAAAATGGCAGATGAACAGACGTACTCTGCAAAGCCTGATTTATCGAGTTCTTCCATAGACGTGACACCGTCTGTAGCCACAAAGCCCTTGAGCTCCAGCTCGTCTTCTCAGCTGAGCTCAAACGTCTCACCTTCTACAGGACTAGAACCATCGTCTGCGCCTATAGCAACACCAGAGGATGAGGAGACAGCTGGCCTATCACCATCACAAAGCCTGCTGGGATCAAACACGTCATTGTCAATGTCCAAAGACAGCATTTCTCCGAATGGTGACTCCACTAGTGGGGATTCGAGCCAAAACACTCCAACCCCTACTCCAGGCACACCTGCTCCTGCCATGGAGAAAACGTTACCGCCTTCTCCTGTGGTCACTCTGTCTCCCACCGCCATCCCCAGATCTCCACTCCGGACTCCCACGCCGGAGAGAAAGATCATGATATTTCCTAACTCATCACCTCAGTCACCCTCGACTTCACCTCATGCCACTCACTTTGACTCCACCTCGAAATCAGACGCAAATACAAATACGTCAAGACACGAGGAAGAACCACGACTTTCCTTAAGACACCCGGATATCTCTACAACTGAAACAGCTCCTGGAGCTAAAACTGGTGCATCTGTTTTCTCATTTCCTCAAGAAATGGGGCCAGAAAAGCCCTCTGGATACCAACACCCATCATCAAATGGAGAACAGCATTCTTCCCCTGTCGAGGTGATTATGGATACTGCAACAACAGCGCTATCAACTACAGCATCATGTCAACTGTTATCACAACCAACTGCAACAACATCAACAGCAGCCAATTTACCATCCTCATCATTTTCAACAGCATCTCTTACAACACCTTCAGCAGCAATCACGACCGAAGCAGAATCTCAACAAGCTTCAATACCAACTACATCACCACCATCATCGCCTCCGCCACCAACATCAACAACCTCGTCATCGTCATCGCCACAAACTCCAACAGCATCATGCTCATCACCAACAACTACAACAACTACAACAACAGCTCCACTCTCACCACCCGACTCAGTCCTTGTGTGTTCGCCTCGCCCCGGAGTTCGGCGACACGCGCCCAGTGCCAAACTCATCAGCGTCTCCGTATGGGATACACATGATGGAGACAAGACGCTCAGACCTTCACGACGTCTTTGGGACCCGGACGAGAAACCGGTGAGTACTACCAGACTTATAAGTACCGTTAAATCCAAGCAGATCGGGTCAGTATAATGAGAAAGAAGGAAACTTGTCAGGAATAGGATTAGAGTTAAGGTCTAACTCTAACCCTAAGTTTAATCCTCTCCCGGTTTATTAGTTGTGATAGAGGGGCACAATTTAGTCCCGTTGACCCGATCTGCTTGGATCCGGCCAGATTATATAAGGTTTATGAGATTAACGTCGAAGCGTATTCGGCGTCATCGTGACGTAATCCATGTCAACAGAGCTTACAGTGCAATCGAAGCGCGCCCAAGAAAAGCAGTGTCAATGGGAGGCCGCGCTTGGTTGTGGCCGCGCTCGTAATGCACTGTTGTCATGGAGCGTTTCACACCTTTGTTATTATTCTCCTGTAAATTGATTTTTTCTTCTTCAAATTATGTGACGGGAATTTTTTTTCTCGTTTTGCGTCTTGAATTAAAACGTATTGTTAATGAGGCAATGAGAGATTCCTGGATTTCGAAATCTGTGACGGGAAAATGTTTCGCTCGTTTTTTTTATCTTGAATTAAAACGTATTATTAATGAGGGAACAGGAGATTCCTTTGATTGTTTTCCCTTGGGATGTTTGACAAACAGTGCTAATGAAGCTCTTTCCATCTGTTAACAGGCTCTGAGCCTACTCAATCAAAGATGCCCACGCCATCAGCTTGTCACTGAAGTGGCTTTTCATATCGCTGGTGCTATGACATAGGAGCGAATAGTTCGCTATGATCTTCATGATATTCGCCCCTTTGCAAAAGAATCAGCGAATGTTTGTCTTGTCTTTGGTGATTAACATTGCCATCTCTTAAATGATGTGACAGTGGCTTGTGAAGAGAGTGCTGTATAGAGAGACAAGGACAAACTAAATTTGCAATATTATAACAATGATAATAATGATGATAATAATATAATAATAGTAATAATAATAATAGTAATAATAATGATGATGATAATAATAATAATGATAAAATAATAATAATAATAATAATAATAATCTATATATAATGGAGCTAAGCTCACCGGAAGTCAAGCACGCCCCTTTTTGG
>JAUKPP010257624.1:0-12126 GCA_032273245.1 Phyllaplysia taylori
AATTCCATTCTGTGCTTGCTTATGTGGTATTAAGATTTCATGTGTGTAGTGATCCATTCCAAATAAAAAGGTTAAGTGTTTCTTTTATTAGTAAAAGGATTGTTGTACTCATACCCCACAAGGTGTCATATTTTGAAGAATTTCTGTGTTGAGACTAACACTACCTTTTGATTTTGTGACATTACAATTTCTCTTCTTGCACTCCCTTCTAACAACAGGATCAGCAGGGATAGGTTTTAGCAACATCTCCATGACTCTCAATTCCGACACCGGTGGCGGCCTCAGTGAATGGTGGGATGCTAAGGAGAGGATTCTCGGAGCCACCATTTTCACGTATGCCGACCCGAATGTGATCAACACTGTGGACAAGATTTCCATCATCACATTCAACGACAAGAAAGCACCCGAGTCCCTGTCCTTCCTCTCAGGATACGGGTAAGTAGCTTTCCCTCAAGAGATTTATACTACGCCCTCATTTCCTTTCTCATACTTACCACATATTTTCTCTGTATAATCCCCCCTCCCCTCCCTCCCCTCCCCTTCCCCCATGCACAAACTCCTGTCATGGTTGTTTTAGACTCTTCAGATTATAGAGATGTATTTTCAGAAGTTTTCACAATGATATTTATTTTACTTTGCACAAGAATTGTGGCTGATGGAATCAGGCTACACCCATATTTCATCCTCCCAGTCGATTGTAAAGTATTCGGGCAGCTGGTATGAATGATTAATGGTCTCATGATACTTGCTCAGAAATTGTTAGGGTTGAGTGGAAATTTTTAATTGTATGTTCTGTTCTATGTATGCGCCGGTGCCAAAATGTTGGCACGACTAATATGATGAAGTGTAGTCATCATCATGCTGACTCACGACACATTTCCTGGAGGAACAAAGTTGCTACTGAGAGATGTTGCTGTCGATCAGGGACTTATGTGGGTTATGCACCTTTCAAGTAGTCTTTACAACCTACAGAGTCGTGGCAGTCTCGCTCTGTACCTCGGGAGTGGAGAGCCTTAAAATTGGCCCCTTAATACTGCAAAAGTGCAATGCAGTGTTAAGACCTTTCCTGACCAGATGACTGCTAAGTGCAATGCAGTCATTGAGGTAATTTACTGCCATCATCAATACAACACTTGGACACAATGGTTGCAGCCATTGATTCAGAGACAGAACCATGTGTATGTCACATCATTTTAATGTTGCCCTGGCGCCGTAACCTAAGTGAAATAATTCACAAAGCTTGCTACAACAGGCCAATGAAAAGAGATATAAAACCAAGAAGTTACCAGGATGATACCAGACAAGAGTTCAAAAGACATAGACAGAGTATTTGTCACCAAAATGATATATAACACAGTTGTGAAGAAAGAGAAATGGTTGCCAAGATGGTACCTCGCAAGAGCTAGAGAGAGGTAGGCAGAGTAATTGTCTCTGAGACGATAGCAAACAGTTGTAGTGAGATAAAAGAGAAAAATTCTGTGGTGGTTGAAAGAGGAGATGCAAACAGGAGAACAAAATAAGTGGTTCATTTGATATGAAAAGTATGTGAAACTGCTAAGTTTCTGACCAACAAATCCCTTTTTACTTCTTTGCTTTGCCTGCAATCTGGTGTCATGTGAAATCTGAGAAGCTCATGGTCAAAGATTTGGGCTGAGTCTGAGGGTAATGAAACCATTTTTGATGGAGGTTCATCGTTGGGTTCAAGATTTTATTGGCAAATGTGATGCCATCTTTTGCTTGTTGGCGCAAGATTTTAAAATGTTTGAATTGCTGTTTGGTTTGCCTGAATTCAATTTTGTTTGGCATTGATTCTTACTTCGTCAAGTTTATCTGAACTTTTGAATGCCCCAACATTTACCAGCAGACCTTCGGATAAACTCTAGAATATTTTCTCCCTCAATGTTGACTAACTGATGACTACAGTTGTTAGCAACTTGCACTCAAAGGTAAAGTTTCATGGACAATTGATATCGGTGTCATGAATGAACTTAACTTTCATTATGAGTTCATGTATAAGTAATTCAGTTTTGACTTGACTTGATTCTTAATTTTAGGACATAATTTGACCTTTTGAATGCCACAAGATTTGCTTGCAGAACTTTGGATGGACAGCACATTATTTTCCCCTTTTAACGTTAACTTTCTTTTGACTTCTTCTGTCATTAGTGACGTGCTCTGAAAGTTTTGGTACAGCTCTTGATGTTAGAAACAAAAATCTTAAATTGTTATCTTAATCATTGTCATTTTAAGTGAACTTATCTCTCATTGTGTTGTCATATGATAAGATTGCTCAGTAGACACATAATGGGGGAAAATTAATTAAATTAGCACAAAAAAAACCTTCTGATACTTCAAGTAAAGTAGGAAATGGCTGGTTGTTTTTTATATATATATGCAAGTCAGAACTTCTGATTTTTCATTTCTGTCCATTTAGAAAGCTTCATGACTTCCATGTTCAATATGAAACAGCTTGTAGCATAAGTACCTATTATGATTTCAGTGCTTCGGTTAAAAAAATCTGTTTCTATCCTTTCCATATTTGTGGTCAGCAAGGATTTAAGCACTGTTCTCATATCTTTTTTCTGTCCCTTTCAACAGAATCATAGGTCTGTACATCTCGTTCATCCTTTTGATTGGCCGGTTGTTGCGTCTGAGCACCACCAACCAGTACCTGACCATCATGTTCCGTGAGTTGCCCGACGTGGACTACACAATGCGTCTGTGCCTGGACCTCTACCTAGTGAGGGAGATGAAGGAGTTCCGGTTGGAGGAAGATCTCTATGCCAAACTCATCTTCCTGTACAGATCTCCGGAGACGCACATCAAAGTCACCAGACAGATTATTCGCATTGGGAACATCAAGAAGAAGAAGGATTAGGCTTTATCAAGATCTATGTAGTATTTGTTTGAGCTGTTCTGTGTGTGTGGCACCATGAGTTAATCCCTGGAGCAAATCTGTATTACAAAGTTTTAGCTGTTCCAATCCTGTTAGCTTACTCTGAGTATTTAGTTGTTTTATTTTTTTAAACAAAATTTTGATAATTTTTGCCTTGGATAAAACAAACAGATTGGTGAAGGTAAGTGGGGGAAGAAAGAATTAAATGAAGGAATTTTGCTCATTCTGTTCATTTCTGAAAACTGTTCCTGGTATCATTTATTTTCTCATTGTGTCACACCTAGAAGGCTACTTCCAAAATTGGAAAATTGTAGTGTGGGTTCCCATCATATCCACGCAGCTTGATGTGGGAAAGAGGGAATAATGCACTGCAAATGAACTGCATCTGAGGAAAGAAATGGGAGAAGAAAACGTGCTGTTTGGTTGTCAGATGCAGTAGTAACATGAGTACATGCACTGAGGATATGATAAGTCATTTCCAAAACATAGAGAATGCTCCAACAAAGAGTGTATATTTACCGTCGCACACTGGTCCACTTAGCGTTCTATACAGGATTATTCCAGTCATTTACATTCATTGCAACATCTGTAGAGATTAAGAATTACGCTCATACTGGAGGTCTTTGATGGAAACGAGGATGAGCACTGGTTTTTTAAGTCCACACTATTTGTGATTTAAATATGAACAGATTTGTGTGGAATTTTCGGAGCCGTTGTATCAATATGCCTCAATCCAAGACTTAGGCTCAGATAGATGATTTATATGTTTTTGATAAATTCCATCATGGTAATAGCCAGGCTGCCATGCTGTTGGTGTATCTTTTGTGTAAAGCAAGCATCTTATATCAAGAACTTTGATCTTACTTTTTGGGCAAACTCACACTGTAATACACTAAAAATGTCACAAACATTGTTGGTCTCTGAGGTAACAGGCACAGACCAGTTTACTCTCAGGGCCAGGAAACTTCACCACACAGAATTGATCAAATAAACTTTTGAAAGTCTGCACAAAGGATTTTATATTGATGTATAGTCGCCATTCACAAATTGGTCATCAAAGTACAGATAGGTCATCGAAGTATGTGGAGTGAAATTCAAAGAATGTCTAAAGTGTTTAATGTCATCATTGCAGTACAGCTCATTTTAAAAATACTGTCGATAAATTGTTGTAAGAGAGAGTTCTACACAAAAAAAAGTGGTTCGAGAAACTTGCCTTTGCCCTGTCTATTCGTTGTCACAATTGTTTCTACTTCAAGAGTACATTGTCATTATATGGCCAGATCAGATATTCCAAAGGCTTTGAATTCCCCAACACATGCCAATGAGGCCCCTCCACAATGTCTCCACATGGCACGAGGTGGCACGCATTCCACGTCTCCTGAAATCTTTAGCTTACTTTGATGGCAAAAGATCTTTCTGCAATTGAATTTGGGAGCACTGTCAGCATGATCATCGTCTGTCAATGTTAGCTGCCGTGGTAGACACAACCTCAAGCTGATGGCTGGATGTACTCTCTATATATCTCCATATATCTCAATGTTAAAGCTTTTGTTGCTGTGCTGCATTTGCTCCTCTGTTGAAAAGATGCCTTTACGGTCTGAGCTTGCTGGACACATCTCTCTGAGTTCTTGCCATTGTTTACCTGCTAAAATTCTCATGTAAAGAAAACAACTATTCTGTTTCTCTTGTGCAGGAGCGTGGGTGTTTAAATGGTCACATTACCTTTACACAATTAAGAAAGAATATCGTCACATTACTTTTACACAATTAAGAAAGAATATCAATACCAATCTCTAAATTTATTGTTAAAAAATGCTAAAAGTAGAGTGGATAAAATTAAAACTTAATTTGTGTATTCTCTAGGAGAAAGGAGAATGTATCACAACCATAACTGTTGATTTTGACTATGTGGATTTTTCAGAAATATGAAAACAGTGAAGTTAGAAAATCCTGCCCTCATAAATACAATGTTTTTGATCTTTGAAAACTGAAATTCTCTAATCATAACATGAAGAATCTTACATTTTTAAGATTTGTTTTTTCTTTCGTATGAAATAGTTTTTTGTTTTTATTTCCACTTGTGCATTTGCAACAATACCCAAACCACAGGATGGAAATTGTTGGGGGGTTGGGAGGAAGCTGTGAAAATTTTATTTCTGTCTACTAGGAAGACTTTACCTCAATAACAATTACTGGGTATTTTCCCCAATTTTTAGCGAAAAGCTGCTGACATGTGTTAAAGACTTCATACACTCTATGTTTTCAAATTTTTCACACACTGCTCTTTACATTACTTTGCCATTTTATTGACAGCTAGATCTATTTCTTGTCTGGTCCGTTTCTGAATTCAAAGTCCTTTTCTTTTGTCTTGCTGGTATACCCAAATGTATTGACATGTATTTTTGAGAACATTTACACGAAAATCTATTTTTATCACATTTTTGTCATGCAATGTTCAATGTGTGGGAGTAATTCATCATCATGATCTCTTTCATCAAAATGTAATTTTTTTCTCTTATCTTCAACTGCATGTATTAAGTATTTTGTGTTGTGAGAAGGGGGCAATATTGTGTCAGTTGAGGGGCAGGAAATACTTCCGTTTATTGTTAATCATCATTATGATTATTCAACGCAATATCCAGTAAAGCAGCCATGATATGTAGGTGGTGTATTTTTGGTTGTGATTTATACTTTGGAATGAATCCCATATTATAACATCCATTTACATAGTTGACACTCATTTTACATTGGTTGCCCATTTTGTTTTGTTTTTTACAACCTTGAATGCTTTCACTAAAAATATACCATCCAGCTCACTTTAGGGGTTATTTTTAGTAAAAGATGTATAGGTCTCAACTGTATGGGTAGGATAGACAGGGGTATTCATTCCCTTAGTTATAGATTCCAACCTGTGACAATGTGGAAGGGAAAAACACTCTTTCTATCAACAGTTCTAATTGCACAGTCTTCCTTTTTTTTAATTCTTTGCATATACACATACAGTCACATGTTTGTAGAGATCATTTAGTGAATCGGCGGTGAAACCTCGATTTGATACGGCCTTGAACAATTTCAATTAGAAACATGATGTGAAGTAGGTAAACAGTTTCTGTGCCTATTTAAGGTGCTGCATTAACTGTTTGTTTCCGCAATTCAGAGAAGAAAAAAATGAAGAAGCAAAACACAAGTTAAGTTTTTAGTTCTTCCGTCACGGTATCAAAGACTCTAAGAGAAAGGACTTTACTTTTCCTGAGCTTCATGTGCAACAGTGTCAGTCGATGGAGATTGATTTGTGTGTGACTAGCTTGAAATTACTTCCAAATTTAGCCTGCCTGAATCCTACTTGTAATTATAACGAGGTTTCACTGCGTCTTTCATTCCTGGAATTCATTCATTCTCCATAGGACACACTTACTTCCACTCATCGTGCCCACTCAAAGTGCAGGTCATCTTTACTGACCATCACTCATCAGAAATCATATATCAGTGCCTTTTTTTTTTTTTTTTAAATCCATCACTTGTCTTTTACCTACTTTTCCCATCAGAGAATAAAGTTATAGTCAGGAGAGGTTGCAATGGTATACAAGTTACACCCGGTTAATGTTGTTCTGACCATGTTTGACAAGCCCCTTGTCCCCAGGCCTATTCGTGGTGGCATCGTGGCCCTCTACGTCTCCTTTGTCTTCGTCTTGGCACGTATGGTGCGCTCATCCGCGTTGGCTAACCGTATGATCTGTGTCCAGTTTGAAGAGCTGCCGCATGTGGACGAAATCCTTTCCCTCATCGACAATATCAAGCTGTCCCGAGATCTCAAAGACTACTGGCTGGAGGAAGAGTTGGTGGCCAAACTTCTCTTTATCTTCCGGTGCCCAGACATACTCTTCTACATGGCCAGAGTGCGGGAAATTGTACCTGTGTATTCAAAGGCACCGGAAATTGAAAGAGATGTGATGGTGTTTAAGCCCCCCCCATCCCCTCCTCCAGATAGAGGATTTCTGGCACAAGCGGCACAAAGGGCCTACCCAATGTGGAATCTGGTCTCGTCAATGCAGCCCACTCGGGACCCGAGGACTGTTGTCAATAATATGTTTTCCAACAGAGACCAGAGCCAGAGGGCGCAATCTGAAAACAGTTTGCTCTCAAGAAAGTCAAAAGAAGACTGAGGGAGCATTGATGGTCACTATTATCTTGTTGCATTTACTGTGTGACTAATTCTTGGGGTGAACTATGTGACACCTGCTGTGTAACTCAATAGTCAATGTGTCAGGACTCTATGAAATCAGGCGCTAGTCAATTTTTGGGTGTATGTAGTTATTGGGATCATACAACTCCTTGTAGCCTTGTAGACGACTCTTGTCTTTGTGAAGATAGTATCAATTTATTAAATTAATTTTAAGATGAGGTATATGTGATTTTATTTTAGTGAAAGTCAACTAATGTAAGACAGGAAATTAGCATGCAAATAGTTTTGAAAAACTGCTTTTCTTTTCATTTGGCAGTGTATAATTCTATAATTGGCCATGAATTTGTTTTTTACAGATATTGTGGCATAAAAAGCATTCATAGAAAAAGTTGCCTGAGACTCGGAAATGTTGATGTATCTCTTTCCTTTGGTTTGTCAAGTGCCTGATTTCATGGACTTGCAATACAGATATCACATATCCATCTAAAGAATAAGTTTGAGATGGCACAAAATGGTACCTGGCTGATGTATCGTTTATTGTTGGATGTATTCATGATTGGTACTGCTGCAGGGCTACCTGTGACAGGGCGGGTGTGAGCTCTGATGCCATGAAGATCATGCTACAGTGCAGTGCAAAAGGCAAGGAAAGAGGAGGAAATGGGTGAAAATTTCACTCTATCAGAACTGAAAAGCAGTGGATATTTAAATTGTGTGTCTCTCGTCTGCTAGGAAAATGCTCGGTTTGTGAAACAGATACCCGTCTGTGAATTCATTCACACATTTCTCACTGTTAATTTTGGAGACAGTTTGAAGAACATTCTGCTGTAACAAATATAATTTGTAAATTTATGTTTTAGAAATCTGAAGATATTTCAGCCTGGAAAGGTTGATGAAATACTTTTTGTAATAGCTATTTCCTCCCTTTTGTTTGCCAGTTGCGCCATGTCGTGCTGCACTAGCAAGCTGCCATGGGCAACATGTCCTGTTATCCATGTCTTGCCTAACAGTGAAGCCACAGTTGAAAATTGCGTCCGTTTTTACTAAGCATACATAGATGATGTTGTTTTCATACAGGAAGAGTTTTCTCAGTCCTCCAAGTGTTTGCTTTCTTCTTTATTCCCTCACCAACAAAGTCATAGGTGCACACACTTATGTGTGCATGCACGCACACACATACACATTACACTATTTCCACAATTTTACAGGCTGTAGTCTCAGTATGTTATTGGACCTGACACGACAGTTTGCTCAAGTATATGCTTCATCTTTTGTTGCGTATTTATTTACTTAGAAAGCGTATCACTCGTGCTATATGATTTCTTCTGCAAGTTCTAACTTAAGTGCATTTTGACCTGAGTGTTCAAAGGACTAAATATAAAAAGTGACTGCCTCCCAGTCGTTGTTCTGTCTTCAAAGCCTGCCGAAATACAGAAATTAACTACCGGTACCGTACATATTATATTTCATAATTTGTCACTTTTTATAAGGTGACTGAAGAGTAGCCATTACAACGTATCTTTTTACAGACTTTAGGAACCAGAAGAACAAGCCCATGATAAATATGTGAGTTGTTTGGAAAATCTGTCTTGAAAATATTATTATTGCTGTATTTTGGATGATTGAGGTTGATCCTTTTCATGCTTAAGACTTTGTTAACTCTCTGTACCTTACTCGTTGAATTGGTTTCATAGTTTGTGTGATCTACCATACCCATAAATAATTCAAAGTGGAAACATGTTGTCTTTTCTCTCACTGCTACTATTATTTTGTGCCTCTCTTTCCTTTGAGTGAATTTTTTTCAAGTCTAAGTCAGGTGCTTTACACATATATATACAACATGTCCTATGTTTCTTGCAGCTTTTGCAAATCTTTAGCCTGTGTGCAATACTGTTTAACTAAAGTCATGTGACAGCATCAGGAAGGGAAGGGCACATACTTGTGAGATCATATTTCATCGTCAAAGATTCTTCTAAACACAATTTTTATTTGTGACCCACTTTTGGCACAAGCAAATTTTTTTCTCTCCCAGTTGCATTAGAAAGTTTGCATGTCAGTAATAGTAGGATTGCTTGTTCTGAATTGAAAAAAAGCCTCCACAAAATTCTAAGATGAACAATTTTATTTTCATAGAAACTTATGTCACGTATATGGACCAGCACTGCCTTGGTCTCAGGATAGGCTTATTTTTTAAATGAATTTAAAACATATTTTCAAAGGAAAATAATTTGAGTGTGTCCTACTTTTCCTTTTGGTTGTGGCAAATGTCACTATTGTCATCTCATGTACATAATATACTGCCATGTATTACCATTTTGCTGGTCAATGCGCCTCCTTGTTAAATCTAAATACTCGTCTCTTCCTTGTGCTATATACGGCATGACTTTGCCAAGGAGATTCTCTGTTGTGATGGCTTTCTCTCTCTCTCTCTCTCTCTCTCTTTCTCCCTCTCTCTCCTCTCTTTCTTTCTCTCGTGTGGAGTAGATATTTCCTCTTTTTAACCCTGACAGGTGGTGCTGGTTTGCTTCATCATTCTACATTACCTACTCTCTCTCTCTTCGTGTGACGCTTTGTGTTTAATGTGAATTTACATGTATTTGTGTCACAAGTTGATATGACATTGTTTATATATATATGGTTCATTCATTACTTAAGTGCATTATATTTTTTTGCATGACAAACATTTTTTTTTTTTATGTATAATTCATTTTCCTTATGAAACGTGAAGCCAGCATTTTATTTTAAATTTATCAGTTTATTATTATGAAAGACATACTTTTGTTTTTTTGCCCCCTCAAATGTTTGTACTGCCATTGATTGTTGTCATAGGGTATTGTAGAAAGCCATATATATAATATATATATGTTCTAGTTCCATTATCGTAGATAGCCCATTCCTCAGGAGCATTGTCTTTGTGAGACATGCGCCTGCCTGTGCTCAGTGTTTTCAGGGTAGTGTCCAGCCAGTTCGCTTTCACATGTAATGTCGTTCCACCAGTGTGTCAGGAATGGACTCATGTGTTTTCCCTTCTTTTTTGTGTGAAACGAGCATAATAATAATAACATTGTCATCATCTCCCATGATATTACGGTTACGCAGCCATTGTATGGTAAAGTATTGTGTACGATGTCATGTATATGACTTTGTGTTACATGTAAGTGGATACGATTGTCACACGTCATATTGTACATTATTAGAAAAACTTCCTATGATCTCTACTAATCCTTTCTTCCCACTGAATAATCTGTTTCTAGTTGGTAGTGCTAGTATTGCAGAATGCCGGCAGTGAGAGCTATCAACGTTGTGTACTGTTGTGCATCTGCTTAGATGTTGCGGTAGAATTACATACATTGACAGTTCATGAGCATTGAATCTGTTTCTATTGGTCTTTACTCCATCCAAATTACTGTCACTCGAAATATGCCTGTGTATACTTACTTTTATCAATTCTTTCTTGTATCAAGTAATCTAAGTTTCTACTCAATACACTTTGTATTTGGTTAGTAATAAGTTAATGGAGGTGGAGGCTCGAAGCACATTGCATGCTTGTGTTTCAATTATAAAAAATCACTGTATTTGTTCAGTCAAAATTACTGGGGTATTTTTTTCTTATGTAAATATATAAATGACTACTTTTTTTAAAAATTATTATAGAAAGATAAATTATTCACAATATTATAATTTTCTACTCGCCCCCTGCCAAATCCTGTCCATCTTCCAGTGGGCTTCAGAACTTAAGGGTTATTGTATAGTGTAGCATCTTTGTGGTTTGCATTCATGTTTCCCTTTATGTAGAGAGTAGAAGTAGAAGAGTAGAAGTAATAATGAGATGCGAGTTTTTCTTTTTTATTTATTGCAATGTGGCATGGCATAGGCAGTGTTACTTGTGTTAGTGTTAGATTATGACTCGCAATGTCCCTCACAATAGCAGCAGTAGCGTTGTACAGTCAAGGTAACTGAGCCTCCACTTCTCAGCTTGCTTTCATTCGTGGACTCATCATGATCCGTTGGATAGGGCGAGTTGTCATGTCCTGGCTGTTGTTTCATTGTTGTGGGTTTTTACATAATATGTTGTTGAAGAGATTAAAAAAAAAAAAATCAATAAAATCTGCTTGCCTAGCCGTGATACTTGTCTTTGGCTGTAGTTCTGTTTGGTTTGACTTGACTTTGATTGTTTTCTTTTGGAATGGTTTTATTTTTCCCCCAGCGTACCAGCGCTGTGGTGTAATGGTTACTTTAGGCTCTTTCCCTGTTGCGGACCATCTGCATATTTTTCTGCTGGGATCTTTTCCCTCAGCTTAGGTTGGCCCCGACAGACAGGGTTGAAGTACCTGTCTCTTGAATGACCTAACTAACAGTGTTGCAGGAAAAGTAAAAGTGGTAACCAGACTAAACTATTCCCCCAGCATGTAGAGCAGAGAGTTAGACTCTTTGACTTTGCCTTACATGCAAAGAATAGTTCAATCAAGTCCCACTTTGGGAAAAAAAAGTTTAAATTTAAAACCAAGTCTCCATCTTTCGGTTGAAGGGACGCAAGTGTCCATCTATGCTAGGCTGGCCATAACAAACAGTGAAAGTAGACTGCTTCTTTAAGGACCTTACAATTATTGTGCAAGGGGCATAGATCAAGAATACTGCAACAAAAACAAACAAACACTAGTAAGACATGCTTCAAGCTTTATAAATTGGATTAGTTTTTTTCTAGAGAGGTCAGACCAGCGTCTGTGGTGTAATGGTTAGGCTCTGTGTATCACAGAAGACCGGAGTTCATTCCCCGTGTTTTGACAAGCGTCCATGTCTAGCTGCTGGGTTGGCCCTGTCGGTGACAGGCAAGGGCGGAGTAGCTTGTCTCCTAAATGAAGTAAATGACCTTACAGCTTAGTGGCGTCGGTAGTCTAGTGGTTAGGCTGCCGGACTCGTAATCGGAAGGTTGCGGGTTCAAATCCCGGCTCGGGCCCGACGTTGTGTCCTTAGGAAAGGCATTTTACACGAATTTTCCTCACTTCACCCAGGTGTGAATGGGTACCCGGCTATAGACAGCGAACGATCT
>JAUKPP010257635.1:0-12126 GCA_032273245.1 Phyllaplysia taylori
AATCAATTTCTGACTCTCCTTGGATTTTTTTCACCACGTTCTACAAATGATGATGATGATGATGATGATGATGATGAAAAGAAAGTGTTCATGCATAATATTTCCCAACGAGTCATCTGTCCAGCTCATACACCCTCTGTAACAACCTCTCACCTTCTCCAGCCTCCTCCTCATCAAAGCCAGCATCCTCTTCTTCCTCTTCCTCCTCCTCTCCTTCTCGTTCTACCGGTTCCACGTCACACAACATGTTGATCAACTCATTGGCTGCCTCTTCCACTGTCTGGCTCTTGGTCTGAAGGATCTGGGCACCCTTGGCACACAATTTCTGGTAGAAATAAAAATTAATATTAATATAAGAAATGACAACTTACATATTATGTAAGTGTTTATTTTTATGTGAGCTTGTGCAATTATTGAATTGCTGTACTATTTGCTGAACCCAAATTTCCATGTGGACCATAAATCTTTTCCTTATTTTTATCTTACTGCGAATAGGTAAAAGTTAAGTGAGGCTGCCATTCAGAGCCTTTTCCTTGAAATATATAGACAACTCGATATTTCACTTCCAACCACAACTAGCCAATCAATTTGGGAGCAAAGACTTTTCCAAGTTCACAGCCAAATATCACCAAATGGCACTGGCTGCTGAAATAGGACGAATGTCCAGCAGTCGGGGATCAGCAAACCTCTGCTATGACCTTACCTGTGTATTGTCAAGGAAATCCTGGACAGTCCAAGGTTCATCCTCCGGCAGTTGGCATAGTGTTGACTTGGCCATGCCACCCAAAATGGCATCGATACGGAACTCTGTCACATCACGGGCACGGTCCACAAGCAGCTCAAGCTCTGCCAGATTTCTGGAGAAAAGAGATTGTTTTGTTGGCATCTTCTCTCTTGTGTTTTACACAGATTTCTCATTTTGCTGATAATCCATGTAAATACAAAGCACTTAGTGAAATGGAGTAGCTTGTTTGTTGTGTTTGGGCTTAATGACCCTGTAAACACTGTAAGATTATTTCAGCAACAAAAAGCAGAATAGGACAATAGTAGGACATACAAAGAAGTTGAGGGAGCAGAACATACTCGATCACCCACCAACCACCACAGGGTAGTTTGACTAGATCCCTTTTATATGATCTGATAGGGCACACCTGGGTGTGAAGCGTTTTCCAGTACTTTGAGTGCAGATCAGTTTGAAACAACAATTTATAACAAAGAGTTCTTCATTCTAAAAATTAATCAGACTAATAAAGACAAGTTCCCTATGACAAGGAAACTATGTTTCATGATTGAATAAAAAAGATACTGTGATCAGGCCAGTGGGATTATGATTAAGAGGAATTCAATATTTTTTTTACATTTCATTCCCTTTTACTGATGGAGTAAAATACAATAATAATTACAGTAGAACAATAAACATTTATTTCTGTTGTCCCAATGAGGTAAAAGTAATCATATTTTACAGTTATACAACACACATGTCACATTGAACATCACTGATCACTTACTGGTAGACACTGGCAATAAAGTCAGGGATTTTGGTGGAGGTCCAAGACAGCATGGTCAGCCCAGGCTCGAGAGCGTCGTCCACCTTGGCCAGATGGAGTCCCATCAAAGCTTCAAAAGCTGCCGGGATTTTGGCACGCACTCTTGTGTTTTCCTCAAGCATCATCTTCAAAAGTGAAGGTTCGTAGAATATTTAAGATGGATCTCTCAAGAATACTCTTGGCTTTAAATAAACTTGAAGCTATGACAAAGTTAAGTAACAGCATCCCAATATCTCCTTACAACAGAGGAATTCACCAATGGCTGCATAACTTATCATCATGATCAGAAACTTTGACAAGATTTGTCCACTGTGTAACAGTACATCATACTTTCTTATCACATTAGAGTCAAACGCAGACAGCATCAGACTGAAAGTTTTGCTTCTCCGTCAGAGACCTAACGCTCTAAACAACGACAGCAACAACAATTGCATTAGGTAGAAGGTCAGGAGGTCAGAAGCTTAAGTGTCAAAAGGATTGATAGCAACAGCAACAACAACAACAATTTCAATATATAGAAAATTGGGAGCTCATATATCAAAGGATTGACAACAACGACAAAGATGACACCAAAGTTTCCTCACCGAGAGACCAGAGTAATGACTCTTGTACTCCATCTCCTTGGCTCTCATTGTCTTGGCCACCTGGGGGATCTCCAGGCCCAGATGGAACATGTGGTTGGCCTCCTTGATCATGGTGAAGATCTGGAAGTCAAAGTTGACATACAGGTCCTTTGTCTCTGGATGGCGCACCAGGAGAGAGGCCTGCAACCCTGCCTTGGTAGCTTCCATCTGGAAAAATGTAACCAAAATTTTATTAAAAACTTAATATAAAAACGTTCTGTCTGGAGGAGAACAACAAGTGACATTAAAGATGATCTGAGAGTTAACGACATTCACAAAGGAAAGATTTGTGCAATGTCACATGTAGTAATTATGACATAAACGAATGTCTATCCTGTTTAAAGAAATAAATTTCTAAAAGATGGAGCGAAAACATTTTTTACAAATGGGTCTGAATAAAAATACCTGCAAGCCATGCAGACTTTCCAGGAATACTTTCTAGAATTCTATATAATTATAAATCATCTGAAAGCTTTTGATGTAACAATCAATGTTGTGCAAAACAAGAAAGTGATTGCACTATACTAAAAAAAAAAACCTTCCCTCATAAAAAAAATAACAATGTACACGGAAAGGAAACGGTTTTCAATCCACACAAAAAATTATTAATCTGAGTAAACAACATGTTTCCTATCTCAAAACCACAGGCTTAACACTATACAGAAAGGTACCATTTTTCTAATCAAATAGAAAAGGATAGTTAATCTAGAAAGAGAGCAAGATTTCACCCTGACCCAGCACTGACCTGACGCAGCCATCCCCTGTAGTAGAGCATCTCAAACTCCAGCAACACCTTGGCCAGTTTGTTGTAGTTCTTCACAATCTTTTTGGCATCAGAGCCGTGCAAGATTGTCCCTTGACGCTGGAAAATTTCCATGGGCTCCTGCAATGCAGCAAATCCAGTATTTTCAGCATCTTTTACCGGTGAATTATGGTCACAATTTTAACTTACCAGAAAAGTCTATTGCAACACTACTGAAACTTTTTTCAATTTATTAAAAGAAACAACTCTAAAATGATATGACTCGTTCTTTGCATTCTGTCAAAAGCATATAATTCATGACCATTTGATTGAGAGATTCTAGCTGGCACCAAAATGTTTTGCTACAAATCTGGTATGACCCTCATGTAGGTAAGCTCTATGATCAACAGAGAGCAGATCGGTCAGAGTAAGCTATTGGTACTCTTTTTAGTCTAAAATGTACCTGAATTCTGCGGAAGAGTTGCCGGGCCCACGAAATCTTTCCTGAAATGGGTGGATGATCTCTGTCAAGGGGTGGATCGCTCTTCTGTTTCTGGTAGATCCTTGACACCATGTCAATGTCACGACTGAGAGAAAACATTACAATCATATTTATTAGAAACGCTCACAAAATATCTGGATAAATAAATTTTATACAGCCATACTACAAAGCATAAATTTTTCATGGTTCAGTAGCATGTTCATTGTCTCTAGGTATCTCAATTTCAAACTGCTTAGAAAGAAGGAGAACACTATCCCCATGCATTCCCCAAACAAAAAGTAATAAAATAGTTCCCTTGATATACAATGAACTTGAATATCCTAAGAAAGACATCTCAGCTTATTCCTTTTTAGAGAAATACACTACAATATACCCATTTTGACACTACTGACTTTACAGAAATATTAGGTTTTGCAGTAAAATATCTCTGCAAAATATCAAAAATATCAAATGATGGGACTATGAACATGAATATTTAGTTCTCAGTGTAGTATCACATATATTTTTGTATGCTTATGATAATTACTGTATTTACAATCAAGTTTCTTTATGCGTATGTGATCAGAGACATATTTGTGTTCCTGTGTCTATGTATGTGTGATCGGGTGTGTAAGTGTGTATGAGTGTACGTGTCCATTTTTCTAAGCAAGATTAACCTTTTATCCTCTTGTCCACTTGAGGTTTTCATGCATTGTTGTAAAGCACCTAGAGCTTACGGGAGTAGGCGCTTTAGAAATTATCTACATTATTATTTTTATTATATGGGTGTTTCATTTATTAAATTATCTTGAATATTCTTTAACAGACTTATAAGGTTCTTTTTAAGGGCAGTAAACCATAGCGGAAAGGCACTAACAACAACTTATCTTTACCTGTAGTGCTGCAAAATCTGGTGGTATTTGTCCTGAACTTGTGTGTTGAGATTTGTCAACTGAAGTTTCTCAAACTTGCGCAGCAGAACCAGTGCACGTTGGGTGCTGCCAATCTTCTCAAACTTCTGGTCCATGAAATTGACAATGGCATTCTGGAAGGAAAGGATAAATTTTCATTACAACAATGTTGAACATTGGGTGAAGAGCTGCAGAGAATATTAGATGGTTTCTTTTCACATTGTTTACTATCAACAATGTTATTACAAAGTAAATTTTTCCTTTCGGGACACAAAAATAAGAGGAAATACAATGTTGCACTGCAAAAGGTGATTGCTTGAATCCGCTGTTTATTCCAAAGTAAACAGAGTAACTTTGCTCTTAAATGCCAAGAAGGAAAAATGAGAAGAAAGTTGTCGGTATTAAATTGAAAATTCAAGGTTAGCAAAAGTTGCTCAACAAAGAAGGTCAATGCTTATTACCAAGAAAACTAAAATCGTACTTGCATAATGTAATATATTGCCACTAAAAATATTGGAAACTCCCAGCAGTGTCAAGCTTGGCCGCAGACACCCTCCATAGCTAGCAGAGGCAGTGGGGTATCATACAAAGCATCTAATAATGTTTTCAATATACTTGAGAAATGGGAAAGTCTGAAGCCATCAACCCAATGACTCTAAATTCATTAATCATCAGGAAACAGCTGGTAGTCATAGTAGGTGAGATGAGACTTTAAAAAAAGAGTATATGTTTCTCTATGTCTTTTATCTCAATACTCACGTGGAGGTCGGAGATTTGTCGTTTGAAGTCTTCATAGTCCTGGTCAAACTCCATCTTCCTTTGGTCCAGGAAGTCATAAGGCCTCTTGCGGATGGATGTCACAATGACATTGAATTTGTTTGCCATCAGTTCCATACCTAGTGGAGAGAAACAAAAAAGCTTGAGCACAAGAGTAGTGAATATATCAACAAACCCATTATCATCATTGTCTTTCTCACCCTGGACCAGATTATAGGCCACAAACAAACACTTTCCACATCCCCCTAGCTTCTTAACATTAAACCATTTCTCCACCTCTTCTCCAGGCCCATGCATTGATAAACTATTACCAACTAAATGGTAACACTCAAATATAGATGAAAATGACAAAGCTGAAAAACTTATTCTACCTACAGGCATTAATGACCCCATCCATTGCCAATTCAGGTGATACAGAATTTGATTCTTAATCATGGATTCGGCAGAAGGCAAGTAAGTAAATTGCAGCAAGCCCCTCCCTTGAGATGGTCAATTGGACAAAATGTCCCATAAAATTACACTTTAAAATTGCTTTTAATTTAACATGGTATATGAGGAAACCTTGTAACTCATACCTTCAATTTTGCTCTCTGACAAATGAGAGTAAAGATCGATGGTATCAAACATGTCCAGGATTTTCTTGAGCCGACGGGTGAAAGTGTCAAACTTGCCAAAAATGTACATCTCAGAGAAGTCGAAGGGGCGTTCATTCGGTGTGTTCTCCAGCTTTGCCTGAAGATATACGTACAGATGGTAAAAAAATTACAATTTATTTTTGGCATACTAAGTGAAACAATATAACAATTACACAATTTGTATCAAACCACAACAAGATTATTTTCTATGACACAAAAATTCTCTTTCACAATTATTGTGTTAAAAAAATATATATTTCAAATCATTATTCATGTGTCTATTTTCCCAAATACAAGAGAACATCTCCTTTGCCCTTAAAGAAACAAACAACTGAGAAACAATATTTCATTATGAATGTCACTCTCTCTATTCTACTAAGCACAGATGAATCTAATATCTTCATCAGATGACTAATTTCTTATCTGTACAATGTACAACAAATTTGCTATGATTATCAACTCTGAAAGTATCAAAATCTTCAAATCCAAGTCTCACCTTGGTCTTATGAAAGTGCTTCTGGTATTCCTCATTCAGCCTGATGCACGCCTCCAGTTTCTCTCTGACCAGAGGCATGGGCTGCGACCACACAGTCTCAATGCGGTTGTCAGTGATGTAGGCCTTGGAAGCTGTGATCATCTGGTTTGTGATCTGATAGGGATCAAGAGGTTGGTCAATTGCCACGTTCAGCTTCCCACCGAAACGTTTATATTTTGCATACCCTTTTCAAAAACAGACTCTACGCATTTAGAATGCATCTTTAAAAAATATCACTTTCATATTGATCAATCCCTTCATATTGTTCCTTGATAAGATTCATCCTGATTTAGCAGGGATTGGAAACTTGTGAGCTAGCTGACAGCAAGAGGTCTTCTAAAGAAGCAGGTGTTTTGGCCCTATCTACCTGACATTCCAAAGTGGCTGGGCCACACCTATGTCATGACTCCTGGAAGCTCTCCTGCTCTTCTTTTTCCCTAACTGGCATGGTTGGGATTCTAACCCCTACAGTAGGTGAAATCTAGTATTTAATATTTCTTCTTCTTCTTTTTCTTGTTCCTTCCATTTAGTATCAAAATGTGACCCTTTATCACAATACCAGTCTCCAAAACATGGAATCAGATTGAGGGCACCCACTCAAAGGCTGCTGGATTAGCAACAGCATCAACAAGAACAACCCAAGTATCTCACTGACCTTGACAAAGAGAGAGGTCATCCGCTCAGAGGTGTTGTAGTAGCGGGAGATGCTGTGCACCATTCTGATGCCGTTGATCAGAGCTGGGATGCCATCCAACATGCCCACCTGAAATGGAGAGAGAGAAAGAGATGATGATGATGCAAAGATGAATCAGTCAACATGTAACGAGTTCTTTCAATCCTGTTCAAACATAAGAGAGAAACGTTGCACTCATCAATAAGAATATAGGTTTAGATTCCTTACCAGAAATTGCTGTACTAAATTGTAAGTTATCTTTATCATCCTTCTTCGCATCAACAAAGGGACTTCCTCTTTTTTATTTTCTACCTTTCCATCTCCTTCTTCTACATCCAATAATGCTTCCACACATGTCTTCATCTTCTTCTATTTATTTTTCCTTGTGGAACCTACAATTATGTGTAGAATTTTTGCAACTACATTAATTTGCTATGTATTACATGCATTATGAGTATAATTTCTAGCTCCCCATTGCAAATCTAATTACATCACTGAGTCGAATAAGTCTTCTCTTTTTTTTTTTTTTTTTAATCATATCATTTCTCTCCGACTACTCACTGGGTCACTGTTGTAGAGAGGGTTGCAGAGTTTCTCCAAGGTGTACAGAAATCTCACATTGTCCTTGGCTTCATTCGCAGTGTCCGTGATACGACGATCCAGTTCTTGCCACACCTAGCAGATGATGGGACATGAATTTCGTTACTTCCAATTTCCAAGAGCAGTTTAATGTATTACATTACGTATAATTCTATTATAGTAATTTCCTTTGATAAAGTCGCTATGAAACACGACATGTTCCTGCGAGGAGAATCTTCTCAGATGCCAATCCCCTGATCTCAGTAAATAATTCTGTATGCCCTGCTTTTGAAATTCTAACAGAATGAAACAAAGGACAAGAAACAAATCCCCAAAAAGCAAACATGCAAAAGAGAATCAAACAGACTACAATAAGAAAGACATTCTACCAAGTCATTTTCACAGATTGTGTCAAACCAGATGACACCTTACCTTGATCAGCTTGGACTTGGCAGCATGGAGAATGCCCAGCACAGCCTTGACATCATGACCTTTGATCTGATCCACCAGGTAGTTGAACTTTGACATCCTTTTCTTCCAGTGCTCCAGCTCAGCTCGAGGGCCAATGTCATCTGCCTCTCGACGCATTTGCTCACTCTCAGCCAGGACCTGAAAGAAGATTACAAATTCATTTATACACTGATGGCATAATCAGATACGACAATGGCTACAAATTTCAGAACTGGTGTCAATGATGTGACGGTTAGGCTCTTTATTTATCAGGCATTGTACAGGAGTTTAAGATCCACATAGGGTACTTTTTAAATAAGGTAGGACGTGGGGTGTGGGGTCTGCGGGTAAGCAGAAAAGCAGCTGCCTCTAAATGCAGAGTTTCTGGGTTTGAATCCTAGAAACTAATTTCAGAGTTTTCATGGCTCTGACACCCATCCTATTGAATATGGGCATTAAAGCAAAGGTCCTGCTTCCAAAATTATATCATAGTGTTGTGAGGGATGTTAAAAAAATAATAAATAAAAAATCCAACCAATATCTTACCTGCTCAATCTGTTTGATCCAAACCCTCATGCACTCCTCCACTTTCTCCAGTGACTCTGTGCTGTTGGCCACAGCCTGGTAGTCAGCAATTGTGTTCACCTTGGCCAGCTCGTAATTCTCGCAAGACTTCAAGGTCACTTTTTCCTCCAGACTCTCCTGGGCGCCTGTATGAAAATAAAACATATAAATATAATAATGATTTTATTCATCCCCTTGGGAAAACCTTAGTTACAGTGGGAAAAAAATATTCAGAAAAACACGATTGAAGTTTAATTTTAAATTTGTTGAAATGTTACAGCATTATTGGCACTGTAATGTCATTACAGCGCCATAAAAAAGGCTTCAGATAGGACAATAGTAACACTTAAAAGAAGGAGAAGAAGCAGAATACACTAGAGCATCTGCCAACCTCCCACTGATGTCACGTGACTCTAAAAATGCAACAACACTTCAAATAAATAGTAGGCTATTATAAAACATAGTCACTTTGTTCAAAGGCATTCTAAACAATTTCCAGAGGGACTTCTGTAACGAGCGCTAAAGTCTCTACCCTCTCTTCAAACCCTACACCTATGCCCCCTAGTATCCCAAGGATGTGAGGTTTGAATTCTGTGATGTACAGAAATGAGACTTTTGACACACCTGATCTATCCCTGCAGGTCATCCTCGGTGATTGCTCAACTTGAAGGTGAGATATAATGAGCGATACTAAAATAAAAATGAGCGATACCGAATTCCCTCAATACCAGACTCACCATAGCATTTTTAACGGCATTTTTAACAACTTTCCTCCATCCCGATTTTGGTCGATTTTTAGTATGCTATAGAGGAAGGCTTTCTGTTTCTAATGACACCAAAATCATTTGTGTTGCAATTTTTTTACCTCCTTAGTGCTTTACGTAGCTAAAGTTATTCGCCTATTTACCACCAGAGTCTAATAGGGCCTAGATGTAATGCACTGAATTGAACTGGTCGCTTGTTACGTTCTCACAATTTCTGTTTTTAAAAAAGTCATGAGAAAAAGAAAATTGTCCAAACACTCACCAACAAGTACAGAGACAAAGGAATCCAGTGAGTTGAGGAACTCACTCCGAATCCCATCCCCCTCCTGATTGGACAACTGCTCCCATCCATTCTCCAGCTTCTTCAAGGCTGGGATGAACACGCTGGACAAGACGTTCTCTACAGCGTGCAGAAGACCCCGCCCATTGGCACCTTGACCATTACAGTCCAACATGGTGAAGTTGATCTCCTGAGATGAGAAATTAATATTTTTTTGTTAAAGGGTTGTTGAAATATTACAGTGTTTTTTTTGTATAGTATGGTCATTTCTTTTGTTTGCTATGTAGAAGTTTTACGGCACTGTAAACACTGTAAGCTTGTTTCATCATCAGGAAATGGACAGTCACAATCGTCGTCATCATCAGTGGCCTATGTACGATGGTGAGCTGAAAAGTAAAGCCTCCGAGACTGTAAAGGTAAAACCCCTAAATGGAACATCACGAAATTTACAGGGCATAGACTCAAATCCCTTGCACACCAGCATACAAAATATGACGTGCTTGTGAAGTCACAGACGCACTAATTGCTTGCGCCACAAAACATTTGTAAGCAACTCCGTTAGCAGAAAAATGGAAACCTCAATGCTCCTGCGTTACCGGCACTGTGGTGTAATGGTTAGGCTCTTCGCCTATCATGCGGAAAGAACCTAGATCGATCCCCGGTCGCGGACGATCTGGGTTGTTTTTTCTGCTGGGATTTTTTTTCCCTCTCAGTCCGGGTTGGCCCTGACAGGCAGGGTCGAAGAAGCCCGTCTCTTAAATGGCCTTACAGTGCTGCAAGGAACGTAAAACTGGGAACCAAGCTCCTGCATTCGAAACAAAGTGCTGTGGTGAGTTCCTTCATCGGGCCCATGAAAATGTAAATAAGACAACAACGATGAAGACAGGCGTCCTGTTGAAAATTTGCCCACCCCCACATATTATTTTTCATTAAAATTTTATATACGTTTTTTTTAAGGTTGTGGTGCGTGATTTTATTTCTCGACATGTTTCGATACCCCTAGTATCACCACCCTGTTTGAATCCGATTGGATCCCTCACAATACCATCTCCGTTAGAGAGCCACTCATCTCCTTATCTACCCTTAAGTAGAAGGAAGACGTATGCACAACTTTCAGCAACCTTCACCATACACAGTCTAAATTCACTGAGGTCGCCATCCTTCTCCTGAAAGAGTTGCTCACCTACGCTGTGTGATGCAAAGAATTACATGCGTCTATGGCGTCATACGCGAGTCAAATTCTGTGTGCCGGTATGCAAATGGTTTGAAGAAATACCCCGAAAATTTTGAGTTGTTTCCATTAAGGGTTTTGCTTTTATGGACTTGGAGTGAAGGCATTACTTTTCAGCCCGCCTTCGTATACTCTGCACCGGCGTTTTAATCTCATTTTCACCTATATTGTTTCTTCATCTATCATAATCATAACGTTCAAAATTGTACATTAAAAGCATATTATTGTATTTTCCATTCCAATACGTTTCACCCCAAGAACACTATATTCACGTATCGGTGGAGTGTTGACACTCCTTTTTTAAAAAACCAACAGCCCAAATATAACACAATAATTTTAAAACTATAGTAAAAATTACGGACAAAAACAAAACCAGAAATGCAAAACAGACGTAGGCATTGTCTCGTGAACAAAGGAGTTCGCTGTAAGCGTTTTGAATCGATCGATCTGCCGAGTGCTAAATATTCTGAGATGATATCGCGTCCGGTATTGGATTTCCTCTTGACTTCGACAACTTGCCAAAGGCCGACCTATTCACAAGCAGGCTTAAAGGATCGATACAATTCTAATCGTTACAGAGAAATCGAAGGGAGTCGAACACTGCACGAGACAGTAAACGGGCTTAACAATGAAAATCGTTTTTATAAGGTGTTTGTGTCATGAAATAACAATGTCTGTCAGAGTATAAATATTTATAAGGGGGTGGGCGGGCGGCACTTAGTGTTTCTTGTTCTATCTTGTTAATTCGTACTATAAGCCCTGTAATGCTATTAATCCAAGGTCTGGAAAACAAGTACAATGGTATAGAAACAGGGGTTTGAAGTGTAATGGTTAGGCTCTTCGCCTATCACGCGGAAGACCCGAGTTCGATCCCTTGTGCGCACGATCTCCTAATTCTGCTCGTATGATAGAAATCATGCTCTACGAATAGAAGCAAGCAGTGACACGGATCAAACAACGTTGGAGGCGTCTGGTGGATGACCTATGCTTCAGCCGGAGCGCAAGAGTTTCAGTCAAGCATGTCAATAAATGAGACACTAAACACTTATCAACAAGAATAACAACAACAATAACAACAATACATATACCGGGTGTAAAAAAAAAAAAGAGAACCCTCTAAAAGTTTAATAATTTCCTCATTTTAAAATCAATTTCTTTCAAAGTTGGCATGTCATTTGAAAAGCCAAGGGGACAAACTTTTGTGAAGTTTCATAGAGATTAAAACAGTTTTGTAGAAGTTATCACCATTTCCGTTATCCCTATGATTATTGGGTGCACGCGCAAAATGACGTCTTGCTTTGGGGAAGGCTGGTTTGAGTTCAGCAATAGGGGAA